>JAOUZG010025578.1:3070828-3091095 GCA_026289955.1 Argiope argentata
TTCTTATAGAAAAGGCCTCATAGTGTACATTGCTTAAATTTGCTACTGAATTTTATTAAGTGTCAGGTGCAAAACAATAGTACGTTATGAATAATTTTGTAATCAATTTCAATAAAGGGAAGAAAAAATTATATCCTACCCCACCCACGATTCCTATTTCTACACCATTGATAATGGTGACAAAGTTTTTTAAAAAAGAAAAAAAAAGAGCTTATTTAGCTGTGGATCTGCTCATTCTCCTTAAACAAAAAAAATGACTATCAATATTTTTTTAATATTTATTTTATCGTCAAAAGATTTTTTGAATGGTAAAAAATATAATAAATTATCTAAAAATATATTGCTAACATATTTGAAATCAAAGTATCGATGAAATGTTTATATGTTAAAACACATATTAAATTATGAAATTACATCAACATTTTTAGAAAAATAAAATAGAAAGTAAAAACATAATATACGCTATGCAATAAGAGTGTTTATAAAGGTTTTATTTAGTTTTAAAAGCCTTATTAATTTAGTTTCTTCGCTGTTGGAGCTGAGCATGTTATGCAAATAAAGAATTATCTTCGAAATTTATATTTCTAAATATTTTTTATTGTTTACATCTTAATTTCGTGATGGTAACAAAATGGTAATCCAAATGGTTCTATTACCATTTTGTTATTCCTTTGCAGGTATCTTAATAAAATTTATCACAATTAAAATCTTCCAGGTAAAGAAATATCCCCATAAAATATAGTTCATGTTATAAATCTCATATTAATATATATATATATATATATATAGCTCATATTAAAGAAATTATTTTAATAGGATGTAAACAACATACATTGGAACCTGGCAAAATGAGTATAATTTTCATTATCCTTATTCGAAATCCGAAACACTCTATAAGCAAAACAATTTTTTCTATATGCGTGCATGTAAATTAGGACAATGAGCTCTCTTCTAAAAGAAATATCCAAACAAATTTATAAAAATGTAATTTATTATTAATTATGCATGTATTTTGTTTACAAATAAGTTACCTGAAGTCATTTGTCTTTGGATATTTTTAAACATTTGGCGAAAATGAAGGACAACGTTGTTATTAATTGAATTTGTAAAACTCACAGCAACTGTCTTAGGGCTATGCTTCTCAACACGCAATGCAATAATTCCCCATGATTTCTGTGTCTTCCGTATATTTCACTAAAATATTATGGTTCTGTTCAATATATTGTTTTCTTTTTTCCTTACCAAATCTCTTCTGTAGCTTTTTGCTGAGATACAAAGAAAAATTCCATAAGTTCTTAGGCAATTCTAGCCATGTTCTTCTTCCACCTGATCAATGTCTTTACTAGTCGCCTTTATCACAAAATAATCTTGTTCAAAGACCAAATACCACCGATTAAAAGTCTATAAGCAGTTGCTGAATCACACCGAAGTTGCATTCGACAAAGCCATCCGGTAAAAACTTCTTCTATGTAGGTATAAAAGTTCTCTTCAAACAAGTTCTCAACATAGTCTTATATATGCCAATCAAGTATGCGAAATCACGATTCAAAGTTTGTTTTGCGAAGCATCGCTCATTAAACGAGTCTCAATTATACATTTTTTTTGTTACTAATGAGAATCATTCGTTATGATAGGTACTCGTAAAAAAGGTTTGACTATATTTAAAGTAAAATCATAAGTATAGTCTCAATTTTCTTCTATTGTTCTTCCTAAGAGGACCAGTTAGAAAAATTGTTTGCTATAAATGCTGATGTTTTGTTTATTTTCACGACATAAAGAATGGCATTCAGGGGATGTTCTCTACGCTTTGACAGGAGTTTGTTCCAAATTCAATTCTGATCTGTATTTTTAGTACGAAAATCACCTACCAAATTTTATTCTAGTTTGTCTCATTTTTAAATTATGGGTTCAAATACTTTTTATTTACGGACCAAAAGATTTGCCATCAACATAATTGATCAAAAAGGTGTTATCAAAAATTCTATCTAAAAACTTTAACACTTTCTATTTTCAAGTTCCTTGTATTTTCTGAGTTATGTTTATATATATATATATATATCCACAGGAAATTTATGGATAATGTTCAAAATTTGATACAAATCTACATTTTTACCGTGATTACGTACTGTTTAAGACCTGTATATATAATTTCATCCACATATTTTGTTCCGTTAATGAGATATTGTATTTATATTTGAAATGAAAGAGAAAGGGGCGTAACTAAAAATAATGTTTTAATAATGTGAAGATTCTTTAAGATCTGCTGGTAATATTTTGGAGGGCGAATACAGTGTTTACTCTTTATACCTTTCATACATAAGGAAATAAGTTACAATTTTAAAAGAATATCGCTATATTTCTTTTGCCGTCTTCCAGTAATTGTCGTTATGGAATAGGGATCATATGAATAGAGTCTTTAGTCACCATATTTCATAAACGATTTCGCATTTCATCATTTAATGTCCATCATTTTAAATTGATCTTCCAAATATTCATTTAGAATTTTTTTTATACTTTCCAAATTTTTAGAAAATATAATGCTGAATCACCACGTTTTTATTAAAACTCAATAAAATCATAATTGAAATTGTATTTGTATTGCAAATACATTCAGGTAAAAAAATCAAAAAAGTTTTTATTTCAAATGATTTTTTTTTTGAATATATAAGCAGATTCAGAATTTGAAAATTGAAGTTTTTAAATACGGAAGTAACTTCTTGTGACAAATAAAGTAACTCTTTTCCTTACATATACTTCTGAATTATAAATAATTTTATATTCTGAATTTATTTGCTGTTTTGAGTTAAATTTTACATTTTTATTAATTCTAAAATCTATATTTCTACCCCTACATTGATAAAATATCGCTTACATTATTTTTTTCTCGAGTTTTTGTAAAATATTTTAAAGATTTTATTTTTCCATTGCTAAAAAAAGCATTAACAAATTAATTTTAGCGAATGAATGTTTTTTTTTCATAATTCAAATATGGATCGGAAAAAATTAAATTTAAATCTAAATTGAAAATTATTTTCAACAGAAACCAGTCGAATATGAATATTATTTGTTAATCTAGAAATCTATAGTAACTACGGAACAAAACGCATGGAAAAAATCTAAGACATTCCTATTCTTATAAAAGCTTCGCTCAAATCTAAACTTGTTTACCTTCTATTAACCCCTTGACCTACGAATTTCCTAACTAGATGTACCATCCTATTTGGAGCGTCTATTGTTTTAAAAAATCTCATGATATTATAAAGGACACTTGAAATATTGAAGCGTTTGGAGAGGTATTTTTGCATTTAAATTGCTTAATAATTCCATTTAAATGTAAATTTAAAGATCCAGAAATTCAATGCATGCATTAAACACGTTATTACAATGGAAGGGGTTAAAAATTAATTTCAATGAACAATGAGAAGTAACTATGTTAATGGCCATCAGTCACGAACACACACAATACAGCCCTGAATAAAAGAATATTCACGTTCAATATTTTATGTTTCATAGAATGTTTAGAAGATTCTTTAAAGTGCCAAAAAATTAAATTAAACCAAGCAATTCAAAAGATATACTTCATTGAGAAATACTGTGCTATCGGAATTTAAATTATTTTTGATAAACAAAAAGTGATTAACCGATATATGTATGTCTCAGTTCAACGTCCTGATTCTCGAATGATACCAATACCGCATGACACAGTGTTAACCACACAACCGCAAGTCACGGAAGTTCAAATATGTAATAAAAAAGGAATTTAAAAAATCTGTTTAGTTCCGTTCATGTATCCCTCAAAACAACGGGAATCGAAGTTGTTTTATCTTTTTATTACCTCTGAAGAAGATTGAATGAAATGGAACAAGTATTTATCTTCTCCAGCTCTAATTATTAATAGGTAATCTCTACCATTAATAAACATGAATATGTGCTTTTATATGTTTCTCTCTGTGTGTGTTAGCTAAATTAGAAAGACCAGATCATTTGACCTACAGCTAAAATGTTTGTTTGGAAAAATGCAGGAAAATAAATGCATTTGTGGACTCGGTATGCATCGCTACTGTTTACCACTATTTAAAGGAATGCACAGAAATCTCCGAACATAGAAAACATCTTCAAGTTGAAAATACCGACTTGAATTCAGTACTGATGGTACCAAGTAATCTTAGGACTCTGAAGGACATGATATCTAAAATTGTCAGTTTTTTACCAATTGTTTGAAAGTTTGTAGAGGAGGAGGTGGTCAGTTTATGACCACTTTGGGGTCAATTATCTCGAAGATAATATCAGTTTGACAGATTCGGTCAATATAAGGATGGACATTGCAACAGTCCACATTCGGCCACAACAAATTCTGTCGATACTGCTACGTTCAGTGGTGGCAGGGTAATCGGCTGTACGGAAGAAGAAGCTAAAACATTTGGCATTTACATACTTTAAAACGTGGAAACTTCGCCTCGTAAGCATTTTATTAAAAATTTGTTAAAATTTATTAAAAAATTGATCGAAATTTGAGAATTTTTTTCGCCATAACTTTTGAAAATATTAATAATGGTTTCTTTTTCACCGTTTCAAAATCTTTAATTTAAGATTATCATTTAATGATATCAATTTAATTGTTCGTGTAAGGTTTCTATGAATTTTCGCAATTTTTGAAAAAATAATATCTTTTCCTGATTTTTAGTAATAGATTAAATGTAGTTGACCTGGAATTCAAATCGTTTTCATAATTTCATTAAACAGACTTTTTTTTCCATTGTTGAAAACTAAGGAAGAAAGATTATGTTTATCATAAGAGTATTTTACATTAGGTATAAAAAGTGCGGATACATTACTGCGAATGAGGCACCTCAAATGAGGATGAGCTGCTTCCGGTATGGTGGTTAGATCTCGCCAGCAGGGAAACGATATACGGTACTTTACTTTAGATAGATATGGAATTGAGTATTCTTGATCTCCATTTCAAAAGAAAACCATGTTTTTTAATTACAGAATCCTTTGATGGAAGCATACTTAAAGAATTATAATTTTCATACTCTCGCTCTTTCATGGATTATAAATAACAAAAAAGAAATATTTGCTCGTCCTTGGATAGGCAGTAGAGGGTCTTAAAAAGTGAAAGAAGCCGGCGTCCTGGCATAGGGGTAGCGCGTCTTCTCCGTGATCTGGGCAAACAGAGTGCAAGTCCAGGTTACGGCATGGTTGTTCTTCTTCAGTGTTCTATCTCTGAGGTGAATGAATGTGTCCCCCTGTAAAAAGAGGCTGCGCAAGCGAATGTGATGAGTGAGTGGCAAAAGTCGTACTCTTGGCCCAAGTTGGCACTAATACAAAACAAGAGACGATTATTTAGGCTTAAAATCGCTTGTAGATCAGTGAACTTGTCCAAATGACAAGTGCTATTAGAAAACCACAACAAATTGAGATGTATAAGTAAGGTTACAAAGACATGGAGCTGCATCACGATACTAAAAGATCACTGGTCGCAATCGCCTGGTTGGCACGGCGTTGAATTCTCATCCAGTGGGTTGTGAGTTCGAACTCCGCCGGGTGAAGGTTCTCCGTGTGTGTGGTGGCTGACACGCGTATAAATCTGTCGTAATCACAATATAATCACTGGGAGTACTGGTTCAGAAGTGATCGGTTCAGGTCTAAATTACGATCTGTGGGTGAGTCAATGAAATGTAGGAAAAAAAGTCTGTTCCATAAAAAGGGTTGTGACACTTTAGGAGCTAATACGAACTCTAGATCCTAGATGGTGCTACTGAAAACCAGAGACGTTCTCTCGCCTTAAAATCACGGACCTTGCTGGAGGGCTAGTCTGGGACAAGTGCCATTAGAAGCAACAAAAGATTACTAGCTGTACACATGATAGTTCAAACATTTCTGCCATCATATCTGTTTGGAGGGCTGAAGTCTTATCTATGTGAGTTTTGCTTAATTTATTTAAGCCTATGTCTTCTTTGTAAGAAGTACGGATATAATTATGGGATGATTTCATAATTCGGAAATAGGAGCTGAATAGGAGTTTCTTTTACCTTCTACGGCACACCAATGAAAGAACAACTAATCGCAAAAAATTTATTCGTAGGACTCGGGAATAAAACCAGGTACAATCCTGGTACATGTCTCAATCTTATCAAAAGGAAACAGACTCTGTGAACGAAAAAATTACCAGATTATTAATCATAATACCTTTCAGTCATGCTGTAAGATGGAAATAGAATTCAGAGTGCCTAATATTCAATCAAATTGTTCTTGTGAGAGTCTTATAAAAGACAGAAACTACGATGTGACTGAAAAAAAGGAGTGATGTTGTATTGTCAATTCCGATCCCGATGATGCATAGAGTTTCAATATTTAGTCTACTTTTATTTTATGGTGTTATCGAATTGATGGTTGTTATGAATAAAAGCTTGTTATTTTCAAGTAGGTCATTGTTTGAGGTCTTCAATCACTGAGCTTCTTTGAATTACTCTGTGTTTAATAAAAATCAATACAATTACAAAGAACTCCTGGTTTGTACGAAAATTTTCTATTATGAACTTCAAACAGCTTTACGAAACTTTCTTACTTTAAACTTTTTACGAATGCGCATTAGAGTAAAAGAAACTAATGTAAAAGTCCTGCTGAACAATTACTCTTCGTGAATTCGAATTGTTTGAAAAAGAGCAAAATTTGGAGAAGGAGTCGATTGAGAAAATCAGATGGATGACTAATGCCGAAAAATATCAATTTAATATAAAATTGGAGTTATCTCAATGAGGGATATAATCTGAAAGGTTATCATTGGTTTGTTGCGATCATGATACTTACGTATTATACCGTCTTCGCCAATGATCGCAAACCGTTTAGTAACTTTTTGCCGACGGATTTAAATTTGGCGATAAAGTTCAACGAATTACACTATTCCCGGATACCTAATTGGCGATTTAACAACTCATTGGCGATGGCTTCAAATTTGGCGATAAATTTTGACGGTATAATACGTAAGTACCGCTATGATTACTTGAGTTAGCTTCTCGACTCCTATTATATAACAACGCTCACAAATATGTGTCCCTCTTTGGAAATGATATTGTCTTAACATGATCATCCCTTTGTAATAGTATTCTCTTTTTAGGTTCAGTTAGATGGAAGTTTAATTTCCGTCTCCAGACATAATATAAAAATTTGGCTAGGCAGTTCAAAGTATAAAATGCTATTTTTTTCCTGTTTTATTTTACAGCGGTAATTAAAGCCTAGTGAGTCTGGCGGCATAAAAATTGACCCCTAAAATGGGCTCAAAGTTGGTAAAATCAAAAATTGACAAAGGCATAAACAGTAGTTTTTATTAAAAATCCAATAACATTTAGGTTAAAATATAAAATGTGTGAGTTAGATCACGGAGTTACTTCCTGACAGAAAAAAACATGTCTGACAACTCCTATGAACACATCCTTGTTGTTGAACTGTCGAGCATGAAAGTCTTTCTTTTTAAAAGAACATTAGGATGTGACGAGCCAGTTCTTAAACCCTCATTTTATAAAATTTCACAAAATTTTCTGTAAATACTTGTGAATTTTGTTGAATAGGCTGATAAATATCTTCAACATTTACGTCTTGTCTGTTCTGAATCTCAACTTTGGATTTTAATTTATGATAATAACTGTTAATTTCATTAACAAAATTGTTGGTAATGATAAGATTTTTTCCCCAGTCATTCAGAAGAAATAACTGGATGTGTGTGTGTGTGTGTGTGTGTGTGTGTGTGTGTGTGTGTGTGTGTGTGTGTGTGTGTGTGTGTGTGTGTGTGGAGAGAGAGAGAGAGAGAGACCAATAAAGAAGTTTTGTGATTGTTTCAAACCGGTTTAATTTGGTTAATGACTTAAATTAATTAAGACAAATAATGACTTCAAAATAATAATTTTCTCGCATGGTAACTTGAAATTTGCGATCGTAAATTTCATTTTCTTTTTATTAATTTTTATTATTCATTTCTCAGAGATTATATGACTTATTTAATTATTTATTTCGTGCATTTGATGTTCACTTCATGTTAGGAATTTTGTAACTGGATTTTTTTATCTGCAATGTGAATTTTCTTTTAAAATAAGCAAATTAATGAAATTATATGAAAAGCCAATTTAATCAAAAACACTCGGTGAGAGCAAAACCTTTGCATCTAAAAGATCTAATATAATTTAGATAAATCACCTTTGCATATACATGTTATTGGAAAAAAATTATAAAAAAAGCAGTTTTTTAAATGTAAATGTTTTATACATAAATTATCAATACTTATACTAAAAGAATTTCTTCTGAATATTTAGCCTAGATATGAAGCCGCATGCCCTGATTCTGGAATTATTTTGGCGAAACCACTCAGCATCGACAACCCACCAGGGCTCCGAAACAGAACTAGAAGAGAGACGAAGAAGAAAATCCCATTGAAGAAAATTCAGGAGAGAGAGAGAGAGGAAAACTCTAAATCAAAGACCACCTAAATATTTCCGCGGAATTAAGCCGCAGGGTTCGTATTTGACCTGATGCAGGTGTGCAGCTCTCGTGTACCTTCCCAGATGAAGGTCAAGATCCATTACGTAGGTTTCGAGCTTTTTGAATGAGAGTTGTTAAGTTCATCTTTTGTTAAGGCTGCTTACTATACAACACAGAGATGAAAAAAATAAAATAAAGAGGATTAGATTGGGGACTGCACTGCAGAATGCCCCGGATGATATATTTATATACTTCATATTACTCGCTCGAGGATTTGTCCATCTGACACCATTAAAAAAGCATTGTCAGTGTGTTAGTAATTCCACACATCTTTTCAACATGAAAGTGTGCCTTTTACGGCGATCGTTAAGAAAACAGATTTTCTGTGTTTGTCTGTAAGAAATAAGCTGCGTTTTGTTATTTTTGGAAACCTCATGTGTATTTTTAGAAGTAGTAGTAGGCAATTTGATACGATTTGGGGGTTTTTTCAGACATAATCCTAATGTTTTTTTTGAACAAATAAAAAACATTTTTTTTTCATGTTTGATAGTTAAAAAAAGTAATAATAGGACTAAAAAAGTATAGAATTGATAGATATAGAATTTGTAAAAAAAAAAGGCATTCTTTATTTTAAAAAAATCTGGAGTATATATTTCAATATTCAAAAAAACGAAGTGTATTAAAATATCTAAAAAAAATTAACCGAAATTTGAGCCCCCAGTTCGAAACTTGCAATTGTTTAACCCTAGATTTTTTTAATGCACGAATCTTCTTCATTTTATTTATTTTTTTAATTCATTCTTAATAATACAGCAACGTGGAAACAAAATATTAATTAATTACATCGGACTTCAGGAGAATAAAAATCTAATCACTAAAACAGCGAAAACATAGTAAAAAATATTTAAATGCATCTTTTATTTTATTAAAATTACAGAAAAAAAATAGAATAGAACTTAAGTTGATATAACTGATAGGATGATTTTTAAGCTTCTCTTGGCGAATATCTATAATTCAGGAATTAAATTAATTTTATAGCTCTATGGCCAATAGTCTGTAGGAAGTACTTTTCGTAAGCCTCTACGTAAAGCCTCTACCTAAGTCTTTAAACGCCCCTCCCTCCCCACTTACCCCCCCCAAAAAAAACGTCGCAAAAAATTATAAGAAAAACTATAGCATTATTTTTCTGTGCAAGAGAGCACGGGCAATGGCGTCATTTCGCTTGAGCCCAGATAATCGAAAAGTACCTTGTTGAAATTATAATAAAAGTAATAGAACTGTACAGAAATTATAAAAATAATAAGAAAAGGAAATTCCGAAAAAGCATTAATCATACTAAAATTCCTTATATTGCAGTATTTAATGATACCAAATGTTCTCTTTCGTGTATTAAAACAAATCGCATCTGTTTTAGTGAAATATATAAATAAAAAAGGAAATCCTTACAAATTTCTTGAAAATCTTTTGGAATGAAATATTCTTTTCCATTACATAATGCGTATTACATAAATAAGAAATGTAATCTACAATTAAAATTAAATGACTCATTCATTAACTAAAAATAATAACTGTTAATTTTTTTTTAAAATAATAAGCAATGAATGCTTAAAAATTGCAATTTTTTTGGCTTAATTTTTGGTTAGCAGGGTGCAAGTGATAAATCGTAAATGATAAATCCTATTCCACACAAAAAAAAGTCGCAAAAAGAAAAAGTTGTAGCTGTAGATTTGCATTCAATTTGGCTCAGGTCTTGGCGACTTGCTTTTGGAGCAAATCTAAATTATTTATCAATTTTTCGTTTACTCATTACCGATCCTGTATTACCGAAAATAATCAATTTAACTTCTTGATTGCAGATACCAGAGCAAAGCTGAGACAAATCAATAAATTACTGTCATGGGAATAAAAACTGTCAGAAAAGGCTCGATACCACAATTCATTATTCTGATATTATTCACACCGTGCAATGAATAGGATGTAATGAAAATGAAATGCTGATTGGCAAGTATTCTCGAACAAATAAAAACAATAACAAAGCACATTAACGCCTTTAATATATCGTGATAAATAATATATTAGTTTAAAGATCCGTAAATTCTAAAGCAATTATTTTTTCATATTTTTTTAATAAAGGGAATTTATTCGGTGAAGAGAATATTTGAAGTATTTGAGAAAAAGATCTTCAAAATCCGAAATAATTTTAATAATGTTCCTTGCTGTATATAAAAAAATTATACAACTAGATTTTCTGGCAAAGAAATTTGTATAAGTCTTAATTTGAAACCATGTTTTAGTTTGAGTGTTTGAGAATACACTGGATCCTGTAGTCATTTTTAAAAGAAGATAGTGCATATGATGTACATCAAATCTCCAGTGATAGCATTTTTATTCGATCTTATCGTCATAATTTTCACAAAGAATTTAAATCCCATATGCTTTCATGATTTTCTTGAAGACAAACACTCGGGACGTCTATGTCTTCTATATCTTCTCGCCGTTACATCAATGATAAAATAGTTTCGTTTCTTGCTGGAAAATATGGGAACTGAGAAATGCAATGCATATGTAGCGAGTGAAAATTGTGATACGAGCCCGTGACGCTAGGGCCTATAGCCGAGTAACATGAGAATTATACAAAAGTCGACTTCAGTATCGTAGATGTTATCTGGTTTAAAAGGCTAGCGTTACAGTACTCCCCCACCAGTGAGTGGGCGAAGAAAAGAACGATTTGAATTGCGCCAAGCGTTATGGCGAGTTGCAGCTTTCCTACGCCAAATGAGTCTTGCGATTTTTTCTTGCTTGCTTACCTCAAGTGAGTCTAGCGATTTTTCTGCGGGTAGATGGCACCACGACTGTTTCAGAGGTTGCGTTGTTAAGGTCACCAATGTAGCGAGTGAATGTCGCGATATCAACCCGCGACGCTAGAGCCTGTAGCCGAGTAACATGAGAATTATACAAAAGTCGATGTCAGCATCCTAGATATTATCTGTCTTATAAGGCTATCACTACACACAACTGTCTTAACAAAGCCCATCTGTGCTTAATCTTGCGAGCGTTATGTCAATTAAATTCATACCATCAAAATACATTTTGATTTTATTTCCAGAATCAATACTTAAATTTTATTTTCCAGTTAATGATTTAGAACTAAAAGTAATTACGTTTTTACACTAATTTATATAAAAAAAATTAAACATATAACTTATATACTTTCCATTTTATGTGGTAAGGATTTGCCATCTCTTTACACTCATTGTTTTCTTTTTCTTTTTTATATAACTTTTAATACACCTCAATCATATAACTTATGGCTCGAAAAACTGTTGATCCGAGTTCTATCTCGTTTATATCATTGTCACTGTGACTTTCAACTATGAAAAATGTTTTGCAAAAAGATAAATAGATTGTACTTAAAGAAAGTTCAGACATCCTGGGTGGATCTAACTTCACTTCTCGACTGAATTCCACGCATCATTAGAAATCGCATAAGATATCCAAGATCTTATTTCTGCAGCCTCATCGTAACGGAAGGGTGTTCCTGGATGAGTACCCTAGTAGAGTCACCCTAAAGGTGAAGGACATTCCACTTAAACCAACTGAGTCGAGAAGAACTTGGGTTCCTCCCTCTGGTGTCTGGGTCTTCGGACCAATTAAAGTTGCCCCTTTCCCGATTTTATGAATCCATTCGAGTTCATGGAAGGTTTAAGTAATCTGGGATTGATAACAACTACATATCTTATTTTGTCTAGGATAAAGATGTTTCTTAAGGGATTCACAAACCACCTTCGTTTTTTTAGTTTTTTATTTTTAATTTCATGTCCAAACCTCAATTGTTTAATGATATAATCATTGCATTATATTTATGTTAATGTGGAATTAAAGTATTACACTTTTCTCAATAATCAAATTTTTAATGCCTAATTTTTTGAATTAATAAATTAACAACTTTTCTCTAACTTTTTTTGTGTTAGAATATAATAATCATAGGAAATATAATTTTGTTATAGCCTCATTTGGTCATCATGAACTTGAATTGGCCGTCCAAAACGTTGGCAACCTTTTAGGGAAAAATTATCAGAAATAAAACAGGTAATCCAAGTCTAAAAAATTTTCAATAATTATTATGAACACCATAAACAGTTATCATTTCATTATGATCATCAATAGTTTTCTTCCATTAATGAAAATATAAAAAAGGAAACTTAATGAAAACTCTATTTTTTTATAAACATGTCAAGCATCAAATAAACACATTTATATAAAACATTCCACACTTTGTGTTAAAAATTAAGATTAAGGTATGAAATAATTCGCTTCAAAATCCTTTAGAAAAACAGCCACTCTGAAAACCACAATTTTTTGTGCTTCATCATACTTTAAACTGCATTTAAACCAGGGGAGTGGTCCTCTCAAAACTTGCTCGTATATTCTCTTCTGAAGATATTATCCTCCAACAAACTCATAAAATTATAGACTTTGGATAAGACCATGAATGCCGTATCCGGCATTGATGGATGACGAAATATAGGTCTTTGCTGTGAATCCAGCATAATTATTGAATCTATCGAGTTAATATATAAGTTAAACCAAAATTTCCCTCGGAACTGCAGTCGCAGTTGCAAGATAACAAACCTAATATCCAAGATAACTGAATAAGGAAAATCATATGCTCAATTACATATATGTTAAATCTTCGCTGTTATAAAGGCGTCACTTCGAGTGTGTGTGTGTGTGTGTGTGTGTGTGTGTGTGTGTGTGTGTGTGTGTGTGTGTGTGTGTGTGTGTGTGTGTGTGTGTGTGTGTGTGTGTGTGTGTGTTAAAACATGTCTCAGAGGGTTAAAACATGTCTCAACCATTTTGTAATATATTAATTGACAACTGAAAAATGGCAGCTTGGTGTACATTTGGTATTTGGCACTGCATCATCAAACACCTTTCTTGCGCCAGAAGCATATTTCTCAACCAATTTTCAGTCCCTGTGACAGTTGATGAGGTTCAAATTTCACGAAAACGATTCCAATCCAATTAACACTACAGCCCTCACAATGCCTGAATTAACACTTTCTGGGTAGGAAGTGCACCGTGGTGCATGCACCCCAGCTACCGTGCAAGAAGCAGCTCACCCTGTGGCCTTCAATGTCTCCGCCGACACAGGGTCGGCTGTGCGTCTCTGACATCGCTCTCTTAATTGGCATGAGCGTCGTCCCATGGTGATTAGTCGAGACATCCTTGTTTCACTGATGCTTCTCCATTCACGAATCTCGACTGAACTTTCCCCCGAGCACAATCATAGCACGAACTCTGAGGTCGAATCCCGTGTAGCTGGCAGAACTGGTGTCTGTGTCCCAGGGCGAGAGAAAACCGAGGTTTAAAACACTGCCACACTATCCCTTTGATTCGGGAGAGGAGGCTGAGGTTTTGGTGTCAAACGTACACGAGAAGACATGTCACGGTTAGAGAGATAAGCATGGAAAGGTAAGGAGGGAGGGCCAATAATAACGATCCAACCACTGTTTGATAGGAGCTAGTCACCCACGAAGAATTAATGGCTGATACGTGTATTTATTCGTTTCCGTACCCTACAGGCGATACTGGCGGGAATGATACACTTTTGGCAGGCGTAATGTGTCGCCAAAAAAGATCTGTTTTATCTTGAAGCGAGTGATTCCAAAGTTTCTGAGAGATATTCGTCGGTGAAAAAAAGCTTGCCTTAAATACGTGATGTGGTGGAAGATGTTTTTCTTGTGAATCCCAGAGGTTTCATTCTATTTTAATTTAAACTGCGACTTGTTTTGATTTTAAAATACTATTTACGGAGAGAAATAAGGTTAATAGGGAGATTTTCTTTCTTTTTTTTTAGAATATGTTGGGGAAATTATGCGTTATGAAATGTTTTCACGGTTTTTCTTTGGAGTAAAATTTACATTCATAGTGAAGTCTCTGTAATCCAAATTAATGTAGAGCGAAACCGTCCCGGATATAAAAAATAAAAAATCCCCTCTGACAGATCGAACAAATATAAGAAGGATATCCTTTTTTTAAAAAAAATAATAACATTATTTTTAATAGATATGAGATGCTACTTTTGGACATAATTATGAACTTAAATATTAATACATTGTGTTGTAAATGTTTTCGTGATTAAAATTTTGAACAAAACAGATTATCCTTGCATTAGATTCTAAAAGATCCTGCTCAGAGATTTTAACAGGTTATAATTTATTTTTTTAATTCCATACGAGAGATCCTTGTTCGAATACAAATGTTTACTCGCAATTATGTGTTATCTTTTAATATTATGACTGAAATTTTGCTCTGCAATAAATATATTATTCAAAAATTGTATTAACGATGAGTGACTCAATTTAGAAAACCCTTGAATGCTAAGTGCAGAGAAAAACTGAGTGATGTAGTATTCATTCTCATTATAAAAGACAAATCGAAAGTTTTTGAATTGAAATGTCTTATCTGAATAAATTTGAAAAATTTAGTAAGGATAACTTAATGAAATCTAAAGTTGCTTCCCAAGACACTTTACTTCCCACTAATCATTCCTGTTTTCCAAATTCTGATGCAATACAAAAGATTTAATTTCAAAACCATTATTTATTTTTAAAAAAAATTCTGAATTTATTGAAAATTTTATTGCCATTGAAAAAAAAGTAAAGCATTTTACAAATTCAAATAACCCTAAAACTAAGTTAGTAGTTATATTGAGAATGAAATCTTTAAAAAAACAGGTAATTTGCAATCCGATCATTCAATTTAATTGCCTTCTTTCGAGTGGATTGATTTGGCTCAATTATATATTTCAATTAATTACTGCAAAAAAAACAGAAAATGCATAATTTCATGATGAATTTCTCATTACATTTAATTACCAGCACTTTTTAACACAACAGTAAAAAATTAATTTATGCTCATTAAAATCTAACTAGTAATAAATGAACTGGCATAGCTGTACAAAGTATTGTTCAATGATTACTCATCCATTTAGCACAAATCTTGAGTTTTTTCATTTCTTTTTAGATGCAAAAATTAAACTAATTAATAGACAGAAAATTGGAAAAAAATTTGGCAGGCAAAAAATAACTTTTTTTTTGTAACAGCATTTGTGTTTAGAAAGACTGAATTTTTTTTAATTATCTGGTGATAAAGGAACATTTAAAAAGTGAAATTATGAGCAAATGAAAAGAAATTTATCAAACTGTTTAATAAATGCTACTTTCACATCAAATTTTCAGATCAGCGATTATCAACAATAATAGATTTTAACAAATCCGTAATACTGTTTCTTGACTATGTTGGTCTTACGATAAATGTAGATCAAAAAGTAAAGTTCTGGGAAATACAAGATTATGGTCATATCTGGCTTAGGAACTGATATCTAGAGATTCTTCTGGAGAATTCCATGACATTCTGTAAGAAGTTTATATGTATTTGAGAATCCACAAAGGAGATAATAATCTGACTAACAATTTGAGTGAGACGGCTGGTCACTCAGACATCCATAGAGTGGGTGAAGTGCTATATTCTTACTTACTTTTAAAATTCCGTCTTTCTGACACAGAGGCAGCACGTCTTCCTCATAATCTGAGCGACCCGGGTACGAGTTCCGGCTAAGGCATGGTTGTTCTGTGTTCTATCTGTGAGGCGTATGAATGTGCCCCCCCCCCTCTCCCCTGTAAAAGGGGGTTGTGCAAGCGAATGTGATGAGTGTGTAGCTAAAGTGTACTCTTGGCCCTAGTTGGCGCTACTATAAAACAAGAGATACTTATTTCGGCTTAAATCCGCTGAAGAATCAGTGGGCTTGTCCATGGCAAGTGCCATTAGTAACAGCAACAACTTATAAAATATGGTCATAAAGCGATTCCTGGAAACCTTATCTTTTTGAAAATGTTTGCTTCCTTACCTACTATCTCCGTTGATAGATTGTATTTTTGTTTTGGCAAATGTTTTCTATTATCCTGACGCTTATTTTCTGTTCAAATAGTTTTGCTGAGTTACAAAAGTTATAATAGAATCAGTTTTCGATTCCATACTAATTTTTGTTCTTATTAGTCTTTGAAATAGCTAAAAATATTAAAAACTAATTTTTTCATAATTTTTAAAATCTTTAAAAAATTTCTAAAACTAATTTTTTTGTCTGAATCCTTTTAATTATATAATATACAAACACAATCCTTAATTAATTTAATATTACTGTCTCTTTTTTTTTTAAAAAAAAAGGGGGTGCAGTTTATTTACTGTGTAAACTTTAACTAAACAAAATAATTTAAAAAAGGTAAAAAAATAGAAATTCGAGCTGAATTAAATCAACGCAAAAAAAAAGATGCCCCAGATATCTATAAACCTCCTATTCAAATATTGTCAGGAAATATTTTGAGTTCAAGAACCTTTTCCTGAAATATTCAACTATCAGTTAGAACAAGAAAAAATAGAAAATCAACCGAATTTATCAACTATCTATGAAACTCACTTGCCTGTCTATATAAAGGTGTTTAAATATTCTTTACCAAAATTTTTGCTACTTTGTATCGAGTTTCCTTATTTCATAGCAGAAGCCGTCAGCGCTTCAGACGTTCCAGAAGTCGGTTAATGGTTATGTGTTCAAACTCCGACCCCGGATATTAAACCGCTGGAATATGCATACGGAATGACGGGTCGGTTTGTCTCCTTCATAAAAACGGACCGGAATTGCATCGGAATTTAAAGACGGAACAGCGCATCCTCATTATTATAACCCGACTGGTACAGTAGTAAGAAGGTCAAAGTAAAATTAATAGAATTGTGATTTTTATTTTAGTTTATTCTAGAAACTATATGCAAAAAAAATATCGATATTAAAGACAAAAAGAATAATAAGGCTGATTTTATTAGGACTGAAATATCGAATATTTTTGTAGATTTTCTTAAATTTTTAAAAAGTACGGAAAACAATAGTTTGAAGAAGCGAACTCTAATACTTATAAAAATATTAAATATGTACTTCCAAAATTTAAAAATATAAAATAGAATCCCACTTTATTATTTAAAAAAATATTTAGAACAAGAATAAAAATATTTTATACTAACATCTTGCCCCAAGAGAGAGGAGGACGGGTGGGGGAGTACCTTGTTATTGAGGATGAGAAGTTACCGGCATGGTGGTTGATTCTCTCCACCCTTGGAGGGTACACTAATAGGTGGGGGGGTAGTCTTCTTCCATCTAGGAAGGGACGTACTTCCTACGGGAAGGGTTGTATCAGTGCCGGTGATGACCATTAGGAGACAACCACAGTCCCCTCCAGTGTTGCTGTTGCAGCGATCCGGTCATTTAGATTTTTCTGAGTATTTCCAGCGTATCGGAGCAGACAGTTTGGGTTACCCTAACATTTTGAACATGAAATCCTCAAAGTAAGTATACACGTCCAAAGAACCTCAGTATTTGAGCGCTTTGAACTGAGTTCAAGAACGGATTATTGTAAGGAATACAAGAAAGAATATCTTAAAAGAAAGCTTTACATTCACAACCAGTGGAAGTGGTTTTTCCCAAAACTTTCTCGTATGCTCTAATAAACTTGTCGTGTCAGAGAAAGCCTTGCATGGCAGTAGTGTATAATAGCTACTAAATATTGGCGTGAATTTGATATTTTTACGGATTCCATTATGTCATCCTTTTCGAGTTTTTGGACGATTAATCTCTGGAACACCGTTGTTATTCAGAGGCGGCGAGAGCGGGGGGACCCCGATCGTCGAGATATTTAGAGTTTCGTCGGCAAAAATTTTCACCGTTTCAGGATAATTGTAGAGAGCTGCTCATTATCGAATATGATTATTTAAAAATCTCCTTGAAATTAATATATTGTAAACAATCGAAATATGCAAGTGACGGTTAAATTATTTAGACTATATTTGGCAAAATATTCGATAGGGTGGTGGATCAATAATATGCTGTATTTTCATAGGCAATTTTTGATAGACCTAAAAATTGAAAATAATGGATGTCGAACACATATGTTAAGCAGATTTTTAGACATCTGATTCAAATATCGTTCATTCAGCTTATAATTTGTACTACTTTTGACAATAAAACCGTTTAAGGTGATAAGTTCATTTATTTTTGACAATTTTGGATCAATCGACTATAAATTCAATGCGACGAATGTCGAAGGCAAAATCCCTCATGTTAATCTTTTTTGAATTTTTAAAATCCTTAAAGTTTTATTCCCTGATTTAAAAAATTATTATTTTCTAAAGAATTATCGTTTATAACCTTTCTAAGTAAAAGTTTATTCTCTCATATTGCTTTGATTTTAATTCACTGGTTAGCGCAGCATAGTTAACATCTTCGCTTTTGTGCCAAAAAAAAAATCCCAAACTTATTCCATATTCAAATATGGGTTCAATATGTTTAGGAGTTAATCGAAGGATATCTCTCTGCTGAGTAACTGATGTAAATATTTTCTTTCCAGGTATTCTTCCAGACTCTATTTGAGGAATTAATTGTTCAGCAACCAGTTGTGTCTGGAAAATATTCAAATTTAGTACTAAATTTTAAAACGGTAACTTCAATACAATCAGGAAGTCACAAACCACATCTTGCCTGTGTCCATTTTCGCATCCTTATCATATCTGTGGTATGTATCACCAATATACTTTTACACCAAAACCTTTGGACCTCCTTTGAACCATATATGCGGGATTTCTCTGAAACAGTATATTGCAGTTTGAAAGTATTTCAGAAGGAACCATTTTTCCAAGTAGGGGCTGTTCAAGCGTAAGCAATGCGGAAAAGCAGTACCCCCAATTATTTTAAGATGCATAAATATCATCATTAATTAATTTAATTTTGTGATTAATTTTTAAATCCTCCAAATCCTTTGAGTTTCTTTTTTAAAATTTTCTAGTTTTCTTTTTTAAACCTTTTATATTTTAGAGAAAACTTATGAAAAAATGATATATTTTTTGTAGATAAAAAAATCCCAGAATATATTGTCTTTTAAATCATACCGATTTCATGAAGCCTAAGAAATCGATACGAATTAAAAGACACAACAGTTATTGCACATTGTTAACACCCGCATTAACAAAACGCATGCGTTTTACGATTTATTAAAAAAGTGCTAATGAAAATACAACTAAACGTCTACAAATACAATTATATCTGAAAATACAATTTTTAAACGTTTTTATATTAAAAAATATGCGTTTAATGTTTGAAGTGAAATAAACAATAGAAATAAATTAATCAATTTTTATAGATAACGCGTGTATGCATATATATATATAATATTCATGTGTGTATGTACATTTGTGAATATTCATGTGTGTGTGTACATGTGTGAATATTCATGTGTGTGTGTACATGTGTGAATATTTAAGTACGCATTCACTTGTGATTAGACGTCTACAAGGTTGGTTGCTTTCTTGCTTATTAGTCTTTAGGTTTTAAGGGTCTGTTCTTTTATTTATATCCTCAACATTTAGTAATAAGATGATAAATACTGATAAATACGCACTTCTGAACAATTTTTTAGAAATGTTAATTAAAATTTCAATAAAATAAAATGTAAGAAAATTTTTCTCATCTTTTTTCCACAAAGCTTTTAAATATATTATTTAAAATAAGAACTTTAACAACATTTTAACATTCAACATTTTTCTTTTTACTGAAATCAATTAAGTGACAGTGTAATTTTTCTGACTTTTTTTTAAATTTGAAATGATTTTTAACAATCGTTTTTCATTGTAACAATAAAATTCAAATCGTTTTTCATTGTAACAATGAAATTCAAATCGTTTTTCATTGT
>JAOUZG010025578.1:3093391-3156478 GCA_026289955.1 Argiope argentata
AAAAAAGGGCTCCGAGGTGCACATTCCCGGTACCCAAGGTATACATATGCCAAATTTGGTAGCTGTAGGTCGAACGGTCTGGCCTGTACATCGCCAACACACACACACACACACATTGTGCTTTATTATAAGTAAAGATTAATCTATTAACTATTCGATTAATCTATCTCCTAACCGTACTTTGACTTTTGTGTAACTCATATTTCGCACGTAAATTCAGCCATAGCAAACTGAATTATTGTTCAAATTCCAATAATGGAAGAATATCCAGAACTAAAAACTTGACAGAACAATGAAAATCGATTTGAATTTCATTGTTCTATCAAATTTTTAGTTCTGGATTTTCTTCTTTTATTGGAATTTGAACAACAATTCGGTTTGTTATGGCTCAGTTTTACATGCGAAATATGAGTTACAAAAAAGTCAAAGATGAAATTTTGTAAGTTATTTCTTTACTCAATTCAGGAGTTTTAAAAATATACATACTTTTACCTTCTTGATGGCAACACACTATTTTAATATTTCCAAAATTAAACTTTTAGACAGGCAATTAGTTTTTATACTGGAGTGCCACCTAGTGATGAATTAAGAAAAGACTGATTTCAAAATTCTATATTTATTTTTTTTAAATTACTTTTTCATTATAATGTATCATAAATTAAAGACGAAAAATTTATATAAAATTAAAAAAATATTCTTTTTAGCTCATTAACTATAAATTGTTTTCAGAATTCATTTTATTTAGTTAATTTATTTTTGTTTCTCATAGAAAAATAAAACTTTGCAAGAGTTTTGGAATTTTGTGAAAAAAATTAATGACAGTGATTATTACTATTATTATTATTTTGAGTTCTAAAACACGTCAAGAATTTAATTTAATATATAAACTGAGTTAGAAATGAATCTCTTAAAATACTTGACACCAAATGTTGATGACCGAGTCCTGACCTTTAAAAATATGAATGAAAGAAAAAACATTTTTTCATGTGTGTGTATGTGTGCTAATCTTCAGAAAAATAAATTCTCTGTGAAATTTTTAGAATTCTTAGAGTTGGTCTAATGATAGAATTTTTCTCATTCCTTTCTGTTCTCATGATATTCATAGACTTAAAAACCGGTAATATTTTCGGGAGAGGTCGCGAACTCGAATATACCAAGAGTAAACTTCACAGGTGTTACCGGGTGTCTACTGCCACAGGCCCCATCAGGAGTATTCAGTATCTGTTTCTAGTTGCATTAATGGGCCAGGCCTCAGAGTACACGACGACCTCCAAACCTAAAAAAAGAATTTATTTTTATATTTTTCTAAGGGTCTGAAAGGTAGCTAAAAACTCTGTAAGGCAAAACTAAATGAAAATCTTTGAGAAACGATTTTAAAGAAACAAGCCGAAATAAATACTGACATTTGATTGATGTCTTTTTAATGAAGATAGAAAGGTAAAATAAGGGCCAAATATTCGTTCCGAATCTGATTCATATATAAAAATAGCTCCCGGCACATAAGGTACTGTACTTCTCTCTGATAATACAGATAATTGAGACTGTCTATTCTTGTTATGGGAATCAGGTTTTCGTTACACTTAAATGTATGTAGAATTAATTAATTATATCTGCACCTGTGGTTTAAAAATAAATCTGGCTGTTTCCCGTTGAAATAAAATATGACGACATTCGTTACGAATTCATTTATAATGTTATTGAATTGCAGAACAAGAAAAATATCTCATATATAGATGTCTATCTGATTATCCAAAATTAAATACCCAGTGATAATTATTGCAAAACTATAAATAGTTTTGACTCTATTTTAATATCATATTGTCAAGTACAGAATTTAATATCCAGTTGATATTTGTTGCCAAACGATAAATAGTTTTAACTTTATTTCAATATCATATATTCAAGCACAAAATTTAATATCCAGAATTAAATACGCAACTGATATTTGTTGCCAAACGATAAATAGTTTTGACTCTATTTCAATATCATATATTCAAGCACAGAATTCAAAATCCAGAATTAAATACGCAGCTGATATTTGTTGCCAAACGATAAATAGTTTTGACTCTATTTCGATATCATATTGTCAAGCACAGAATTCGAAATCCAGAATTAAATATGCAGCTGATATTTGTTGCCAAACGATAAATAGTTTTGACTCTATTTCAATATCATATTGTCAAGCACAGAATTCAAAATCCAGAAATAAATACGCAGCTGATATTTATTGCCAAATGGAAAAAAACCAGGCTAAGGTTATTTTACCTATTTGTTATTATGTAGAATGGATTTTTAAAAATTTTATATTGTGTATTCATATCATTATCACGCCGCAATTTATTAGATTTTTTTTTTAAATTTTATTAAAAGGAGTAAATAATTTTTTCATTAGCAATAAATATAAGTTTCAAATTTTATAAAATATTCTTAAGTATATTCTGAAATCATATATTTCATTATTTCTATAATTTCATTGACAATCATGAAGTAACAATATTAGATATATAATTTGTGTTTAATTTAGTTTAGTTATATCAACGTCCCATTTTTAAAGCAGCACATAGGGCTATTTTGGAACGGACCTCGTCATTTTGAACTGCGCTCAGATAACAAGGACAACAACTGAGCTGACACTTGCCTCACCACACCACACTAACGGGAAGATGGATTTAACGTGCACCATATCCCCTTACACGAGGGTTCTTCGGTGGAATCGGGTCTCGAACCTGAAACCCTACGGCTCACGAGCCGAGACCTTACCACCGGGCCACCGAGACCCAAACATGTGTGCAGTTGACCGCCATTGAAAATGGAAAATAAATTTTAAATATAAAATAAATGTAGATGGATTCTTATGTATTATCAGATCCAAGGTTTGATTATTATTTTTTAAATTTAAAAAAAAAAGGCCATTGTTTCTATATTAAAATTGTTCCTGGAAATAGTGCATGTAATTTGTTAAGTACAGTTTGGAACAGTTGATTTAATTAAGTCAGACTAGAACAAAACAAATGATTCAAACCTGAAACATTATCATGCTCTAATGTTTTGGTTATTTAACCAAAGGCACATTTTTTCTCTCCTTCTTTTAAGTTTAGGATTCAAAGAATTTCGGAAATCACACTTTCATAATTCATCATCTTTTCGGAACTCAATATTAATTAGCAGAATATAAATTCTTTGAGTGGTTTTTCTATCTGAAATAAGACCACAAAGATTTGTTAATGAAGTACCGTTGTCTTTTTTTTCTTAATTACTTAGTTTCCTTTAAAATTAGAAGTATTTTCATGAACCTGTAATATTGCTTCCATAGGTAGTTAATCTCATGCTAAGGAAAAGAGTTTTTGAAATTGTCTGAATCGATGTCAGATTAATTGACCACTCCTTACGCGATCATCTGACCGATTTAGCTATAAAAAGGAAGGTTCTAGAAAAGACAAGAATTATGATAATATCTTTATTAGAAACTGACTTAGCTCCTCTAAGATTTTTCGATGTTCTGTCATGAAACTTTCATAAAACTAAAGCTAAAATTAGTCTAAAGAATTCTTAGTTTAATCATCATCGTGGACTGAGCTTTCCATCTTCGACCCTGAGCGCCATTATTCTGTGCTGTTATTTAATTAACAATTTGCTACTTGCGTGTGCGTTATGGATTTTTGTAATTTATTTTTATGTTTACACCTAGACTATGTTTTACCTATATTTCATTTTTTATGGAATAAAACTTTAGAATCCGTTATCATGCTTTCTGAACTTCTCGCCATACATCTACTAGAGTATTTCGGTTACAATATGATCATTATAAATAGTTAAACTATCTTAATTTAAAGTTTTTAATTTATAAAATCAAATACATATAAACATAAGTTTATGGTCGCTGAAAATATTCTCATTGATAAAAGAATTTAAGTATTTATTCACGAGCAACTAAAGCAAATGCAAATTATTATTTGGGAAAGAGTCAATTCAAATTTAAATCTATATGAATGTTTTGAGCTAAATTTTCTAAGACAATTTTTTTATTGAAATAAATATAAGAAGCTCTTTTATTTACATATAAAAAAAATTCATAAATAATTTATATGCTATAAAAATATAAATTACCACATTAATTTTTTTAAAGTTTGCTAACAAATTCCAAGAAATTTAAGGAACCATTTTGGTGTAATTTTCGAAACAATTAATTAAAATGATGAATTCATTGTTAACTAAAATATTATATATATATATATATATATATATATATATATATATATATATATATATATATATATATATATATATATATATATATATACATCATACCAATTGTACAATTAATTTTTCGCGCTTTTTTAAATACTGTTTTTGTATTATGTAATTTTTAGAGAAACAACCATATTTAAGAATTCTTTCGTGCAATTAGACATTTTTGTTTTCGTTAAAAAATAAAGTTGCAGATGATTAAAAAATTTCTGTTTTATATTTCACATTTAAAAAAAATTTACATAAATAAATACTATACATTAAAAAAGACTAATACGAAAGTATTTTTTATCTTGATCAAAACCTGGTTTATAGCAATTCTAGTATAAAAATGAAAGAAAAGGAATAATTTTTAAAAAGTAAGCATTTATTTAAATGAGATGCATTATTTTTTACAACAAAAATAGACTTGTTTTAATAAAAAAAAGCTGTATCGCAAAGAATATAAAAATATTCCGATGAAATATAGGTACAAGTATTAAATTACTGTAATAAGGTCTAAGGGGGCTAGATAAGCTATAATTATCAACACGAAGATTGGCATCTTTTTCAATAAAAGAATTCTTCTATAGTCGAATGTTAATCAGAGGGTAGGATTGAAGAAATAAGAGGAGCGGCCACTTAAAGTCATCGTGGGAAAGTGTCCTTCCCAAATAGGATGAGATAAAAAAATTATAAAAAAGGTGAGTTTCTTTTTACTACCCTCGGGCTATCTGAACCAGAAACAGCAACTTTATTTTTTCTCAGAATTTAGAATATGCTGATTTAAAAAATATATAGTTTACATTCAACCTACTTACAGATCTAAAAATACTGAAATGTTTGAAATTCAGAAATTTCCCTTGCAATTTTGAGAAAGGTTATCAGTAAATCTGAAGCAGTATGGGTTTTGAATACGCATGCTTATTTTATGAATGAGTTTTACTCATAAACTAAACATGCAATGAAGATTTCGATTCTGGATGTGCCTTGTTTTGCTTAAATGTTTATGTTGATAGACTGGCGTATTATCTTTAAATTGTGAATTGCATGATTCAAATTCATGCGTTGCTCTCAAGGAGGCAGATAGGTGGACATAAAGGTACCCAATTTGGAACTTGGTTGCTTTTTGTGTGATATGCTCTCGTTATGAAAAAAGCTTTCAAAATTTTAACTAGTTTTTTTTATATAACAAGTAATATGAAAAAAATGTAAGTCAATTTCTATTGAGGTCAACAAAGAAAATTTTTATTTTAGTTACTTTTTATTAAATAATTACAATTAATATAAATGATTTATCAAAAAATGATTGATTTTCGAATGAATTAGACTCGTATTCTTCACCTTCACGTGAAAAATTATTGAAATCCTCGCATTTTACATATTAAACTATTGTACTTACGTATTATACCGTCCAACGTTATCGCCAAATTTGAAGTCTTAGCCGATGAGATGCTAAACTGCCAATCATGGCAATGGTGTAATCCGTTGATAATTTATCGGCAAATTTAAATCCGCCGCCAATGAGTTAATAAACCGTTGGCTATCGTTGGCGAAGACGGAATAATACGTAAGTACCTGAACTACTGCCTATCGATTTCAATTTTCATTACAAACTGCTAAAACACTATTTAAAGTATTAAAAATGAATTATATTTAATGAATGAGTTATCATTTGAAAAAACTGTATTAACGTCGATTGTCATCCATTACAAGTTTTAAACAAAATGTATTTAAACTTGAGTGGATGAACAAAAAGTATTTATAAGCGATTGAAAGTTTGAACAAGATTTATATATGAAGAGTGTAAACTAATAGTAGGATTTTTTTTTTAAAAAAATCAGTATTAATTTTTATGTTTTAATAACTTTAAGATACATAATTGTACAAAAACCTGTTTAAAATTTATTTAAAAAATAATATCTGATTTATATAAACTGTTGATAATAGCAGTTTTATTTCTGGACATGTGTTTCACTAATTCTAATAATTTTTACTTTCTTTTATATATAATACACAAAACTTACAGTAATGCCAAAAAATTCGAACTGGAGATTTTGACAAATGTTCACTTTACAGATCTCTCTGAGTTCGAAAAGCACATTTTCGAAAAATGACCGTCTACTTATCTGTGACAATGACAAATCAAAAACACTTTCAAATAGACGGATAAAATATAGTATGCGGTCTTTTCACCAAATTTGCAGATATTTATTAAGAAAAATCCGTTCAGTGGAAATCTGTCTGTCCGCCTGTTCAAATATAAGTTAACATGATAATTACAAAACCAAAAGAGCCAGATAAAATTCACCTCTCAAATCTGCCATCCATACTGCAGGTACTTACCAAATTTTGAACCAAATTTCAACGAAGGGTTAGTGGTCTGTCGATTTATATATAATTTTAAGTGGTCTGTCGAAAGTATATAAACGCGTTCATTGAATTTTGATAGGCGAAATTTGATACCTGATTTTAAAAATACAGGCGTAGTTCTGAACCGAATTTTGGTTTCAATCAGATGGGGAAAGAAAGCATCTAAAAAACAAATTTGATTTTCGAATGCTATTGGCCCTATTCCAAGGATTAATGGTCAAATAACTTGCCAAGGATGACACGATACATTCACTAACAATATTAAATTCATTCAATATTTCGTAGAAACTGAACGCCAAAGCCATGGAAGGACTTCTTTGGTATAATATCTTTATTATTGAGTATGTGATAAAGATTTTGGAGAGCAGTCCCACTGGTTAAAAAAAATTAAGCACAATTTGAAGCCCTGTCATTGTTTATTGTTCAGTTCCCTTTGCTACGATATTAAATATGATTTGAGTGCATATTATCAAACCTATATAAATCATGGTGAAATCGTTATAAGCCAGATAACATTCCTAGGGCTGACTTGTCACTTTTACCCAATGGTCCTGATACTAGGCTACAAACCCTCAGATTGCGAGTTTGAGCCTAGAGCAATCTGCATCTGCTGAAGTGGTAATCCGGCACCTTGAATAAACAACCTTCGTAAACTGTTGTGGCACTCCCTATTGGCATCAAAAGTTACGAGGTGCATTAAATACAACAGCTAACATCACCACCAATTCACACACGCATTCGCCATAATCTTGGCGCAATTGTATCGTTCGTCTAACCACCGACTAACTATTGGGAGAGAATGTGGTGAACACTTTACAAGCCAGAAAACATCCCTCTGTCCGAAGTGTTACTTTTCCCCAACAGTCATGTTACTCTGTTACAAAACCTCAGGTTGCAAGTTTGGGCATAGACTTATCCGCGTCTGCTGCAAGATAAGAACAAAATTAATATCTAATTGACTATATTCTATTATTCTTAATTCTAATCTCCCGGGTGAGTTATTTATTTAGTTCTTTTTTTTCATGGCTCATTTTCTCGACTTGGCATCTTATATTGTATATATGCAATCGAAGGCTTAATGACTTTCACATGAACTTTAACAAATTGTATCTGCAGTGAATAACTTGTCAATAAAACGGAAATTCTAATATCAAGCGCTATGCATTATGTATTATGGAATAATTTAGAAACTTAGCACTTTCAAGAATAAACTGCTGGCAAATATGGAATATGTTATCTTACGATTACATATGGCAGCTGAAATAACGGATGCAACATGGAATATGTTAGGCTGTGATAAAATTTGAAAATTATCGTTAATGTAAAATTTATTTCTGAAAAAAAATTCTCTAGCAGCTAAATTTTATAACATTTTTATATTCGCAAACCTTTATTGTGTCGTATAAAATTTCATCGCTTTTTAATTTATAGTTTCGTCTATAGACTAATTATGACACTAAAGGAACTTCAGAGAGGTCATCTATATAACCCTTTTTTTTACCTTTGTAGGAACTGCAGAGGAGTAATCTAATTACTCCCCCCCCCCTTTTTTTTTCTTTGAAAGCACTGTAGAGGGGGTCATCTAATTAGAATATTTTTTTCTTTGAAGCCACTTCAGAGGGGCTCATATAATAAGAACTTTTTTTTCTTTGAAGGAGCTATAGAGAGGTTATTGAATAAATCTTTTATATTACCGTGAAGCCTCTTTAGAGGAATCATCTAATTAGCCCTTTTTTCCATTTCATAGCACTGCAGAGGGGTCATCTAATTAGTACTTTATTTTCCTTTGAAGACCTTGCATAGGAATAATCTAATTACATACTCTCTTTTTTTCACTTTGAAGCACTGCAGTGGGGTGCTCCAATTAACCCTAATATTTTCTTTGGAGTCATTTACCAGGGGTCATCTAATTTAATCCCTTTATTTCCTTTATTCAATGTAGAGGGGCAATATCATTATTCCTTTTTTTTTTCTTTAAAGACACTGCAGAGAAGTCATCTAATAAGCTCTTTATTTCTCTTTGAAGACACTTCAAAGCATTCATCTGTTAACCTTTTTTTTCAGAGGGGTCAGCTAATAAGAACTCTTTTTTTTTTCTGTATAAAGGCATTGCTGAGAGGTTCATCTAATTAGCAGATTTTTTTCCTTTGAAGGCACTGCAGAGGAGACATTTGATAAGCGCACTACGTTTCTTTGAAAGAACTGCAAAAGGGTAATCTAATTATACCATATTTTACTTTGAACGAATTTCAGAGCAGTCATCTAATTGCGACCAGTTTTGTCCTTTTATAGCACTAATGATGTGGTCGTCTATTTAGCAAACTTTTTTTCTTTGAAGGAACTGCAGATGTGTCATCTAATAAGACTTTTATATTTCTATAAAGGCCGAATAGAGGTAATCTAATTAGCCCTTTTTTCATTTAAAGGTGCTGAAGAGGGGTCATCTAACTAGCCCTTTATTTTTCTTTGAAGTCACTGCAGAGGAGTCATCTAAATAGACATTTTTTTTTCCTTTGAAGGAATTTTGGAACATCTAATAATATCCATTTTTTTCCTTTTAAGGAACTTCAGAGTCGTCATCTAATAAGAAACCTTTTCTTTTCTCAGAAAAAACTGCAACCAGGTCATTTAATTAGCACTCTTTTTCCTTTGAAGTCAATGTAGAGGGGTCATCTAATTAGACTTTTTTCTTTGAAGTCACTGATGAGGGGTCTCTAATTAGCAGGTATTTTTTTCTTTGAAAGCCCGGATGAGGGGGTCATCTAATTAGCAGATTTTGTTTTCTTTGAAAGCACTACTGAGGGGTCATATAATAAGCCTTTTATATGACTTTGAAGGGACTTTGGAGGAGTCATCTAATTAGTTTCCTTTTTCTTCTTTTAAAGCACTGCAGATGGGTTCATCTAATTAGCAGATTTTTTCGTTTGAAGGAACTGCTGGGGGTTCATCTAATTAACCTTTTTTTTTCCTTTGAAAGGACTGTAGTGACGTATACTAATTAATCCTTTGTTTTTTTATTTGAAAGAACTGCTGAGGGGTCATCTAATTAGATCCCTTTCTTTTTCTTTAAAGGCACTGCAGACAAGTCATCTAAGGAAAAAAACCTCATCCCAAACACAACATCATGTTCTGATTCGATAAAAATGTATTATTTGGAAAGTTTACATTGAAAAATGAAATCCCTCTTGATATTGGCACGATAGTTATTAGAACAGTGTTTCTCTTAAGGCACTGCAGAGAGGTAATCTGACTATCACTTTTTTCCTTTGAAGTTCCTACAAAGGAGTAATGTAATTAGACTTTTTCTTTTAAGGCATTGCTGAGGGGGTCATCAAATTAGCAAATTTTTTTTTTCGTTGAAGGTCATACAGAGTGGCATCTAATAAGCCTTTTTTCGTTGTTTAAAGGTAATGCAGAGGAATCATCTAATAAGCCCACTATGTTTCGTAGAAAGCGCTGCAAAGGGGTCATCTAATTATACCTTATTTTTCTTTGAAGGATCTTCAGAGGAGTCATCTGATTAGGTCCAGTTTTCTCTTCTATGGCACTGATGAGGGGGTCGTATAATTAACAAACTTTTTTTATTTGAATGCATTGCAGAGCTGTCATTTAATAATGCTTTTATATTACTATGGAGAGGGGTAAACTAATTATCCTTTTTTCTCTTTTTAAGGTTCTGAAGAGGGGTCATCTAATTAGCCTTTTATTTTTCTTTTAATGAATTGCAGAGGGGTCATCTAATCAGACTTTTTATTTTCTTTTACTGTATTGCAGAAGAATATCTTTTCTTTGACTGTATTGCAGAAGAATAATCTAATAAGATACTTTTTTACTTTAAAGACACTGCAGAGGGGTCATCTTATTAACACTTTTTCTTTCTTTAAATGCACTGCAGAGGACTCATCTAATTAGACCTCTATTTTTCTTTGAAAGCACTGCAAAGAGGTTATCTAGTTATACATTATTTTTCTGTCAAGAAATTGCAGAGTAGTAATCTAATTATATCCTTTTTTGTCCTTGGAAGTGACTGATGATTGGATTATATAATTAGCAGAACTTTTTTTTCTTTTAAGGCACTGCAGAGGGGTCATCTAATAAGACTTTTATATTACTATGAAGGCTGTGTATAGGGGTCATCGAACTAGTCCTTTTTTCCTTCAAGGTGCTGAAGAGGGGGTCATCTAATTTGCTCTCAACTTTTTCTTTTTCAAGGCACTGCATAGGGGTCATCTAATTAACATTTTTTTCCTTTGAAGGCCGTACTAAGGGGTAATCAAATTAGCCTTTTTTTTTTCCTTTTAATGAACTTCAGAAGAGTCATCTAATAAGAACCTTTTTTTCCCTCAGCATACACTGCAGAGGGGTCATCTAATTATGCCGTTAAGTTGTTTGAAGTCACTGTAGAGGGGTAATATAATTATTTCTTTATTTCCTTTGAAGGCACTGCAGTGGGTAATCTAATTAAACCTTTTTCTTTCTTTAAAAGCACTGTAGAGGAGTCATCTAATTAGATCTTTATTTATCTTTGAGGACACAGCAAAGGGGTCATATATTTATACCTTATTTTTCTTTTTAGGAATTCCAGATTATTGATTGAATTAGGTCCATTTTTGTCCTTTTCAAGGTACTGTTGAGGGGGTCATCCATTTAGCACACTTTTTTTTTCTTTTAGAGCACTGCAGATGTTGCATCGAATAAGCATTTTATATTACTATGAAGCAGTGTAGAATGGTCTTCCAATTTTCTCTTTTTTTACTTTGAAGATGCTGAAGAGGGGTGATTTATTAACCTTTTTTTCTTTCCTTAAAGGCACTGATTAGGAGTCATCTAATTAGGCCTCTATTTTTTAACGCACTGCAAAGGGGTCATCTAATTTTCTTTTGTCGAATTATTTTTCTTTGAAGAAATGGCAAAGAAGTAATCTAATGATCCTTTTTGTCCTTGGAAGTGACTGATGAGGGGGCTGGCTAATGAACAAACTTAATTTCTTTGAAGACACTGCAGAAAAGTGATCTAATAAACCTTTTATATTACTATGAAGGCAGTGTAGAGTTGTCATCTAATTAGCCTTTTTTTCCCTTTCAAGGTGCTGAAGAGGGGGTCATCTAATTAGCCCTTTATTTTTCTTTGAAAGGTACTGCAGAGGGGTCATCTAATTAGACTTTTTTTCTTAGAAGGAATTTTAGAGGAGTCATCTAATTAGTTCTATTTTTGTCGTTTGAAGGTTGTGATGATGGGGTCATCTAATTAGTCCACTTTTTTTTCTTTTAAGGCACTGTAGAGGTGTCATCTAATAAGATTTTTATATTACTATGAAGGGCGAAGAGAGATTATCTGATTTAGCCCTTTTTTTATTTAAAGGTGCTGGAAAGGGGTAATCTAACTGTCCCTTTATTTTTCTTTGAAGTCACTGCAGAGAGGTCATCTAAATACACTTTTTTCAGAAGGAATTTCAGAACATCAAATAAGATTCATTTTTCCCTCCGAGGAACTTCAGAAGAGTTATCTAATAAGAACCCTTTTTTTCTGAAGGGACTGCTCTCGGGACATTTAATTAGCCCTTTTTTTTCCTTTGAAGGCCCTACAGTGGGTTCATGTAATTAGACATTTTTTTCCTTAAATGCACTTCAGAAGGCACTTTTTCCCTTTAAAGTCTCTACAGAGTTATAATCTAATTAGAATTTTTTTCTTTTAAGGCATTGCTGAGGGGGTGATCTAATTAGACTTTTTTTCTTTTAAGGCTCCGTTGAGGGGTTCATCTAATTAGGAGATTTTTTTTCTTTGAAAGCACTACTAAGGGGCCATCTAATAAGCCTTTTAAATGGCTTTGAAGGGACTTTAGAGGAGTCATCTAATTAGTTACCCTTTTTTTCTTTTAAAGCACTGCAGATGGGTTCATCTAATTAGCAGATTTTTTTCGTTTGAAGGAACTGCAGGGGGTTTATCTAATTAGCCCTTTTTTTCCTTTGAAAGGACTGTAAAGAGGTATACTAATTAATCCTTTGTTTTTTATTTGAAAGAACTGCTGAGGGGTCATCTAATTAGATCCCTTTTTCTTTAAAGGTACTGCAGACAAGTCATCTTAGGAAAAAAACCTCATCCCAAACACAACATCATGTTCTGACTCGATAAAAATGTACTATAGTAAAGTTTATATGGAAGAAGGAAATTATTCTTGTTATTGGTACAATAGTTATTAGAACAGTAAGTAAAGATTTAAAAAATTGGTTCAGCAGATGAATCGACCATATGCAAAAGTTTAAAGTAAATAGCTCAGTAGCATAGCCCTTTCTCAACTGAACCCAAATGTAATTTAGTACTAGATATTTTATATAGATTTTTTAAAGTTTTCTTTCTTCTTAAGAAATACTGAAGACAACTCTTAATGCGATTATTTTTTACATATTCTATAACATGTTTTAATAAATTTCCCAATATTTCTTTGAAAATAGTGGACTGTTTTTCCATTCTTTCATGCATCATCAAGTCCCCTATTTGCACATAAATATTGAACAATATTTATCAATTTTCGCAATATTGTATAATATTATTAAATAATGTTTAATATCATAGAATATAACACAATATTATGCATGTGTGCATCAGAATTTGCTACCTGTGTCGTGAATTGATGTTTTCAGTAATACACTGATTGCTGACATGATTTCAATTATTTGTGTATTTATAATATTATGTTGTAAAAAGAATTCCTGTAACTTTTTTAGTTCTAATATGATTGCTGCATTTGATTTTTAATGTCTTTTACATTTTAATGAATAACTTTGAACTGTTTTTGACATTCGTGTTAGAACTGATATTTTTTTCTTGTCTGGATTAAATATCACCATGTGCATAAAGATAACTGACATTTGTTTTTCTACAAATATAGGAAGAAATGTCGAAAGAAAGCAATCAGTACATTATTGACAGAAATGATCTATACAATGATGGTTTGCCAATTGACGAACCAAATTTTGATGCTATTCTTTGAAATTTGGTTTTTATATAAATTCATGACAACTTCAAGAGGATAAAATGTAGATTCGGTATTTATTTTAAGTGAGTTAATACTTTTACATTAAAAAAAATAATAAAAGTATTGATAATATTGCTAGCTATATGATTTAAAATTTTTTTTTAAAAAAAACTAGTTTTAGCATCTGTTTGAATGTGATAGGGTTCACATTCATAATCAAATCACCTGAAATACATAAGTTTTAAAAGTTTCGTAAGTTTTTAAAAAGAAAATTTCAGATTAAATTTATTATTTTATGGCATTTTGAACCCGAGATTTAGGATGGAATGGATATGTATTTAGATCTAATGCGACTCTTGTTAAATGCAGCGTATTATTGCTGAATTAATAACGAATACAAACTGAACTGAGTTGAATGCTTGTTGTTGTAGTTTCTTACCATTTGTGCTAATTTTACTTTAGTGAAACTTATAAAGGTATTAAAAATTAATTTATATAGTTTCTTGTTTTTCTATTATTCCATTCTCTTTTTGAAATCTTCAATCTTTAGTTCAGAGATATTTATTTTGAAGAAAATTGTTGAATATGATAAGAATTGATGTATTGAAATTTGCTTATCGAAGTGAAGCATAAATCTATTATTATTATTTTTTTTATTTTGTCTGTGATTTTTAATGCTTCTATGTCATAGCATAAAATAGTGTTAAAAAATAAAAGAGAATAATATTTCGGGGGAAAAATAAGCTTTTCTTTCCAAGCTAGTTTTCATCCGTGCCGGCAATGCCTGTGATGCAAACATAATTAAAATTCCTTGGTAAATTAGGGAATTACGTCATATTTTTAAGCTGAATATGGAATAATTTTTTATGTCTGGTATTATAAGTTATTCTACCGTAAATTTATACAAGTAACAAGATATTGCAGTAACAGTATAATGAAAAAACAGCATATATAAAAAATAGCATAACGAAATATTTTGGAAACAAACTTTACATAATGGCAAATTGAGAAATTATTTGTATTTTGGTTGCAAAGTATCCTTGTGAATTAAATCCAAAGTGAAATTGTTCTAACAGATTATGTATTTTGATATTATAAAGGGATAGAAACACTCAGAATTATAACATTCCCTTGAAAAGATACACTAAATTTTGACTCAAGAATTTTGATCACATATACATTTGTTCTCTGAGTAGCATGATGTGATTTCTATTCATTTATTCCATCTTAATATTAAAAAATTTATTGAACAAATAAGAAGCTTTTATGAATTTTATTTTTATTGTGCATTTCTTTGCAGAATTTTTATGTCAGTTTTATTTTTATGTATAGTATATTTAAATGCAGTGTTAAATTATTTAAATTTAAAAAAATTTAGACTTTTGCAGTTTTCTTGCTTTAAATATGTAAAAGCTATTGCAATATTCATGGATCTTGGTAAATTAGTTTTGACTCCTTCATCTCTACTCATAATGAAAATGAGTTTGGTGTGTCGACAGACAGATTGTTTAATATATAGCTACCAAATATAAAATATATATTCTCTGCAGAGTAGGAATAAACTGTGTGATTTTATAATTAATAATTAGAATTATTTTAATTTAAAATGGAGATGAAATTTAATATTTTTCTGCAGAAACTTTAAAAAATTATTGCACAAAAATAAATTCTGCCCTGTTTTTAAACTTAAAATCTCTCTCTATATTTTTTAATTATATCAATTTTTTAATAAGAATAAAAAATTTCCAGAATTGTGGCAATTTTTTTTAATTTTTTGCCTGGTTTCCAAATTATGGATTACATGATGACTTAAAATTCAAATCATTAAATATTTATATTTAATAACTTGATATTAATTAATATCAGACATTAAATGCTTAATCTCAAGATTTCCTCCTTTTGTTAACAGCTAAGGAATAAAGATTCTGTTTAATATGTGTGTAGATGAATTAAAAGTGAACTTTCTATATCACAAAAGAAGAGAGAAGTTTTGTTTTTTGTAGTGCTATGATATCGTTAAGATGGATTTTCATTTGAGAAGTTCATGTCTACAATAAAAGAAGAGAATATGTGTTAAGATAATTAAAATTACATGGTTTTGATTACTAATAACTTAGTGGAATCTTGGACTTGAAATCATGTTACTTATCTAATATTAAATATTATAAATTAGATTAATAATTATAAAATACAACTATTAATATTGCTTATCTTATCAGAGTTTTATTTCAATTTTAAATGCATATTAATAAGTCTTACTTTTTTTTTAAAAAAAAATTCTAGATGATGTTTGAAATATTTGTACATTTTGATATCAGTATTTTTATTGTAACTTTACTAGATTAAAATATCATAAATGATAAAAGATTATTTTAAATACTTTTATTAAGCAATCTGTTCTCATGATATAAAATAATACATTTTTTAATGATAATTCCATTATGATACTTTTTTTATGCCACCTGAACTTATAAATTTGTTTAATGTATCCATAATTTCTTCTTTGTTATAGTCTCTTTTGTTAAGTCATAGACAGATTTGGGATATTTTTTAAATACATACATTAAATGTGCTTGTAGTGCTATAATGATATTCTTATAATAATGCTCATTTTGTTTTTGTAAATATTAATTTTAATTTCATTCAAATTCATGTTAAAAGTAAGTTCCCCCTTTTTTTTAATGCATAAAATGGAACTTTTAATGTTATATGATAATTGTACAGTTTGTTATTGTACTCACTATTTGCAAGGGATCTCATTTGACTAATTGTAAGGTTTTGGCTTTGAAAATGAAGGATGAGAAGTTTTAGAATTTATTCTTTTCCAGTTCCAATCAAAGTGTCTGCCTAGTACTTGTTAAAATGTTTGGAACCAAATGTTTTTAGATTATTGCAAAAAGAAAATTTAAGCCATGACAGTCCTGCTCAAATAGTTGTAATCACTCATCTAAGCACATTTTAAAATTACATCAAAACCATATTAGCTCGTCTGTGGCTTTAAAATAAGACTTGAACCTAATAATTACTGTAATGTTTTATGTTAAACAGTAACTATAATAGTACTTTTATAGCTAAATATAATGTTTTTTAATTTTTATTCTAGAAATGGAATCTCCTTTTCAAGGTCCAGGTGGTGGTCAAGCCCATTTACCTCATCAAACCTCTTATCCTGGATCTCAAGGACTTATAATGCCACCAAACACCGCTATGATGCCTAATGAAATGCCTGAAGGACAAACAGAAATGGACACATCTTCTGGAATGACTCAAGTTGGCCTTAGTAATCCTCAGCAGAAAGATATCAGTATATCTATAATATGCCGCATGGGTCAAGAAACTGTTCAAGATATTATTACTAAAACATCAGAATTATTTTCTTTACTTAAAAATCTTCAGGTACATTTCAGTAGTGATGACTTATTTTTATATAATTACATGAAAAATATTACTTTTCTTTTTTTTAAAAGTATCCATATCTATTTTTGAACTTATCTTTTTACCATGAACACCAGCATCCTATATTAAGAAGTTGGAATATTTTCCCAAGTTCATATATAGTTTTCTGTATTCATATACCACTTATTAGCTAATTTTTTTTCCTATGAAAATGTTGTGATTGTAATTTTTTTTTCACTTTATGATAAACAATTCACCTAAAAGTATTCATTATTTGATATTTTTTGCCATTTTAAAAAAATCTTTTTGATCTTTGTCAAAAAAAAAATTAAACACAAAAGCCAGTTTAAAATATTTTTTATTAAAAGTATGAAAAATTCAAGCTCCCCTAAAATTCTCTGAATTTCATTTTACTCCATAGTACTTAATATTGGTATTTCTAACATAATTTAAAGAAATATAGTGAAATCTATTTTTTAAATTGAACATTGAGCAGTTAAAGAATGTTTTGTGACTCCTAGAAAAGTTAACTTTTTTTTATTATTTTAATTTTATTGTTGTAACAACCAATTCTTTGCCTAATAAATGCCTTAAATAACCTATTTTTTCTGTGTAATATCCTTAATCATTGGAAAATATGCTTTTAAAGTGTATAAATTTCTAATGTATATCTGAATTATGATCATATAAGAGATTTTATTCGGACTAGTTACAATATTTTGCATTTAGCATATGTTTATTTGTTTGTAAAAACACAGCAAAAAGAATATTGTTTTATATTTAATAGCTTTTCTATCATACATTCAGCTCCTCAAAGAGTTTTTAGTATATTTAAACCTAATTAATAATAATTAATTACTTTTTTATTATTAACTAATTATTTACTATGAGTGATAATTTTAGTTTCACCATTTGACTCTTAATAATACAATAAAAACAAACAAAATTATCAAGTAAAATAAAAATAATTAATGAACTCAACCTAATAAACAATAAATATAGAAGAGAAGTAAAAGATAATATGCTGACTAGATAAATGAAAAAAATTTTAAAATGCTGAAATATGAGACAAAATTAAGTCAAACATTCAAAAATTGCTTTAATTTTAAGACTTTTCAATTATTGCACATTCATATGAAAGTTTTACTTTTATTCTTTGTATTAAAAGAAAAAAAAATTTAATATCTGAAGAAAGCAATTGAACATTATCATTGGCAGAAAAATCATTCAAATGATATAGTTAAACAGAGAAATAAGTTTTAAATTTTTAAAAAAAATGGAATTGATTAAAACTGCTTAAATTAAATTTGAAAAAAAAAAAAAAAGATTAGAAATCATTAGGTTAGAAGGTTTTATTGTCAAAAACTTAACCAATATTTTCATTTCATTGATAATTTCTTCTTCCTGCACTAATACTTATTTCTGTGGAAACATTTGTGTGTGTGTACATGTGCTTTTTCCCTACTTTAACTACTACTGTGCATTTTATTTTCAAACAAAATTAACTTCTTTCCCATTATCTTATTAGGATGATGCATTCTGCTCTAAATATATACTATTTTAATATAATTAGAAAATCAACAATCATTTAGGATCTTCAAGTATGGCATATTTTTTTTTAAATTTAAATTTTAACTTTTTTTATCAATAACTTTAATTTATATGATTGAAAATACTATAATACATCATACAAACTAAAGCTTTAAAATAGTTAAGCATAGTATCTTCATTGTTTTGCTGGAAAAGCCACAAAATTTTTTTCATTACATCTTTTAGCTTAGTGGCATCAATAATGAAGAATCATCTTAAATTGCTCTCTGCTTATTAATATTTAATGTGATACATTTAAAATATTATTATTAACGTGTCTCATTAATATTTTATTATAAATTTGTTCTAGCAAACCTTTTAAATATTTCTATTTATTAGGGCTGTTTTTATCAAGTACTTTTAACTGAGAACCTGCTTGATGAAACCTATGGCAATTTTGTATAATTTTACTTCATTGTAACACATAGCCAAAAGTAAAATATACTTAATTCTCATTTTTCATGTTATTAATAGAATTACATTTCATATACATTTTCCCCCTCTGATCATGTTATAATATTACAAATATTTGTATTTTTAAAAATTGTTTGCTGGTTTTGAAAAATATCAAAGATACTTGAAAAGTTTTATTTTTAAACAGTACTGTCAGACTGATAGAATATCTACATTCTATTATTGACAGAATAATAAAGATAGTTGAAATAAATTACCAGACCATCTACTAGAATGATGTTAATTTCTTTCATCAGTCATGGCATATTAATGCACTTATTTTCAATTATAAAAGTATTGTTTCTGTAGTGGTGTTTTTTATTTCTCTATTTCATATATATTGTATACAGTTTAAGTTAGAATCCAGTATGGTGAAAATTGATAATGTTGTATCAATGTACAATCAAGTTTTGCAACCAAAAAAAAAATGGAGCGTCACCAAGAAAATTTAGATAATTTAATTAATCTGTATAGATCAATGCTTTGGGAATTCAGTTACCTTTTTTTTCCTTTCTTTTTCTTTCCTTATCTATAACTACATTTTGCACCACATCTGTCATATTTAACAGCCACTGACTTTAAATCATATTGTTTGCTGCTAATTGAGTTAGATATCATAGTAATTGATATGATCTAGCTCCAACATTTGTATTTAGAAATAGCTGCCACCAAATTTTTTAAAAAAATCTGCAGCTTTATTTTTATAATTCTAATACGAAATTGATTTCTATGTTAGTATATTATTATTTTTTTCAGCCACCAAATGGCACTGCTTCTAGTATTAATTCTCAAGAAGAGAGAAAAGCTAAGCTGCAGGAATATTTGCGGACAATTGCTTTCTGTTTCACAAAACTACGCCGTATATGTGAACGCTGCAATTACAGTTCTGCTACAATGGAATATACACACATTGAAGTAGATGTAAGTATATTATTTTTATGTAATTTTTTACTAAGATAAGGATATGAAAATACTACTTTTGCTTATTTTTGTCACAATATACATGTTAAAAAATAATAATTACAAAGCACAATTGGCAAGATAAATGGGTTTTGATAAGTGATCTTGACATCAAGACAGTACACTTTCAAACTAGTAGTAAATGGATCAAATATGTATAATAATAATAATAAATACATATATATTAATTAAAAAATGTAGTAAAGAGATCAAAAATGTATAATTAGTTCTCTTCATTATATTTTAAAATTAAACACTTAACACGTTACATTTTGTAAGCATTAAAAAATAAACAACACTCCTGGGCAGAGCTACAGGGAATATAATTAACTAAGATATACATTTTTCAAATAATATACTTAAATAATATATAAATTATTGGTATTTTTTTATTTATTATCTCATGATTACTTATTGACAATCCACCAGATAATAGAAATACTCATTTTCCAGTTCTACATTTATAGTATTTTTCTTAATATTTTTTAACTGCGACTAACCAATCAAGTGTTAGTATTTATGCTTTTCATCTTCAACATATACCATATGTGAAATTAAACCACTATAAACAATAAAAACTTTTACTTCCTCAAAACTTAACTGGAATTGTGGTCTTCCCCAAATTTTCTTGCTTATTCTCTAATAAAGGTGTCATTTAGTGAATGCTTGCTTTACATGATATTGGCATATAGTATATATGCATTATTAGCATCTGACATGAATTCACCTATTTATTGAATGAGTTTATTGACGATTAATCATTGCATGTGGTTAATAGTAGTAAAAAATTGAGTTTGTGTTTTAGACCCTTTTTTTTCTAACCTATTGAAATTCATACGAAATTTTATATATTTAATTCATTGTTTTTCTGTTACGCTATTTGCATGCTTGTGAAAATATTCTCAACAGCTAATCAATGTCTTGAAGATTTGATTCTAAATATGATTGGTACCTACACTATTGATATTAAATCAACGTATCAAATTTTTTTATCCAGCTTTTTACTCTTTGTAGTTATGTTAACTTGCATTTGAACAGCTGGACACACTGACATCCTCTTTGCACGTTTTCTCTAAATTTTATATAAATCTTCAAATTTTGTGTAAAGATCATGCATCAAATTTCATCCTGAAAGCACTTGTGAGTTTCCTTTGTCATGTACAGATATAATACTTCTTTTTATTATTTTTTTCAGGGAATTCTAACACATAGATTTGTCAAAATCTTGGTTTTAAATTTTTCATGATTTTAATTCTTTCACTTTACTAACTCTTAAATTTCTTTTTACTCTATATACATCAGAAAGTAAACATAACTGATGTAAAAAGTAAACTTTTACTGTTCTTTTGTTATTGCTCTTATTTTTAACTATATCCATGCTGAAAAAGTCCCAAATTTCTTTTACTCATAAACAAATTAGGTTCAAATGTAATGTTCTGAAATTTTTTTCAAGGTCCTGTCAATTTACTATTATATAAATTATCATAATATCCTGTAGTTTAACAATACCATTTTAAATTGTAATTTAATTTATAATTGAGTTTTTAAGTTGTAGCTTAAAAGTAAAGAAGTTCTCAATGCATTTTTGATTCATAAAAATACAACAAATACATTTATTGATATAGCAAGTGCTCTTTTAGCTCCGGCATCTGGTGCCTAAACTTTTTTATTATTTACAATTCATTACCACATATGGGGGAATGTTAAAACTCATAGCTCCCAGCAGAAAGATTTTGGAAATTTAGAAGTGGTAGAAACTGCATAAAATAAATGGTTCGTATATTAAATTTGCTCGTTTCTTTTAGTTATATTTATATTGTCTATAAAAAGATACAGTTATATGTATAATACTTTTTTTGGCAGTATCAAGCTATGATATTTAATGATTACTCATATACTTTATGATTTCCTTTTAGAGTTTAGTACCTTTTAAAGATGAAGCCGATTTCAGGCAACAAGATGATAGAAAGCCCACTGATGCTGTTAGAACCAGCAGTGTTGAATATACGCATCTAAAAGAGGTAAATTTCTTAATTATAAAATTAATATTTAGTCCACAACTTTTCGAGTATGTTTACTATATATTATACTTTAAAAATTTGGATGTATGATGTTTTATGGCTCAAAAGACCATGCTGCACCAAAATAAGTGGTACATGTATATTGTCATATGATCTATTAAAGAAAAATATTTCCTGGTTGTTAAAATACAAGCAACGGTTTACACTTATAAAAAATAAACCTTGTAAGTTTCAAGGGCAAAGATTTTAAAATTACAACTCCAATAAATGGGGGAAAAAATTTTAGAAAATGATTAAAATCCCCATGGATTGAAATAAAATGGATAAAATTTATAGTTCTTAAAAATTCAAAGATATTCTTGTGAGGGTGCTCTCCCACCAATTCACGCATCTCCAATGTTTATGAATTTTAAAAAAATGTATACAATGAAAAAGAAATTTAAGATACTGAATTAAAATGTGCAAAACTGTAAGTTTAACATTGCAATTAGAGCAAATTGATGCACGCTGACTAAATATGAAGTGTTTGTGCATAAGGCGAGTATAACCACTGTGTAGTTTGGTTAATTTGACATCTAACCAAGACAATAGGCCATAAGTTAATACTCATTTTAATAAAATGCAATTTATTTTGCATTTTTCCATCCCAAGATTATTGCCATACAGAAAGTATGTGCTTGTCCTATGTAGCAAACAAATCAGTAATTGGTCTATCATGATCAGTATGAATACATGGCCGTGATTGGCTATGTAGTGCTGTCCATGCGACACAATCAGCCTTTTCATTCCCTACTGTACCTACATGACTAGGTATCCAGCAGAAAAGTATACTAAATCTCTTTGTTTGAAGTGTTTTCAAGTGATAATGAATATTGGCAGCAACAGGATATTTGCATTTTGTAAAATGATACAATGTCTCTAAGGCACTCATGCTATCTGAATTAATGCAATAAAGTCACTCTTCCAAAAGAGAAATTTTTTCTAGGGCCAACAAAATTGCAAATAATTCAGAAGTTAAAAAAGGATTGTAAATGTGGTAACTGTCAGTTACTGTTGGGGGATGTACAAAAATATGGTTTTTTCATTTATGTTAATATATACGCTGTAACTCATGCATACAATTTTGAGTCTCATTTAACACAAATGTATACAGATAAAATTCCTGTATATGAACATAACCATTTTCAAATCCTGGAATTTAAAATAATGAAGTTCTGTTTATGATCCTAACTTCATAGTAGTAAGTAAATTTGTCAAATCTTCCATTAAATTCTTTTGGCAAAGAATTGTGTTAAGATTTTTTTTTTTTGAGACCATTTCTATTACCAACTTTAGTTTTATTTTTATGTATTATCTACTGGTATTTTAAAAATTCTCCTTCATTTCTGAATAGTTATATTTTTTTAACATCAAAAAGGATTAAAAATGACCTGTCCTTTAAAAAGCATAAAATAATGCTTTATACACATAGTAATAAATGTTTGGGAGTTTTATAGATTTATGTTTTGTTCAAAAGACTGCAAATTTATACCTGAAATAAAACTATTTTATCAGTATCTTGATTATAGTTTAGTTCTAATTACTCATAAATATTTTTAAATTTTCAATGTTTCTTTTTCAGAGAACCTTCATAAGGAATAAACATCTGAAAGAAATTATCGACAATTTACGAAGTTTTATTTGGGATATTAATACAATGCTGGCAATGAGAAAACCCTAGAATTTATTTATTTTACACTCACTTGTACATAAAATAATCATTTTCTTAGTTCTCTAAAGAAAAGCAGAGAAATAAATTCCATTCTTTTCATATGTTGATATATTTTGATAATATGAATTAGTTTTTAGAATTTTTGCTATGATTAGCAGATTTTTCTTTAATCTCTCATTATGACTATTTACAATAGGAATAATATTCTTAGTATGTTTGTACAATTAAATATAAAAAGATTTTCAGAAGGATTCAATTAGTGTTTATTTCAAAGCTATATTATATATAAGAAGTCATCAGATCAGTGTGTTTTATGGATTTGGGAAACTATGTACAATTTTAACCTCAAACTAAAAATATATATATTAAGGATGAATTATCATATGATTAGTAACTTAAACTATTCAGATGAATACAAGAAAGAAATAACAAAGGAAAAATATTCATATATTTAATGAATAACTTTAAAATCACAGCTTTATATTTGATTAAAATAGTTTCATTAAATTGCTAATCAGAATACAAAACTTAATTGAGTTTAATGAAATAATTATAAATACATTTTTATCAAATCTTCATTACATAATAAAAAGTAATTTTAATATTGGGTTTATTCAGAGAATAGATTTTTGGAGGTTTCAAGAAACAACATGTAATTGTTTTTAAATATATACAATACTCTTTTAATTACCTCTCAACATGCAAGTTATAGTACTTTTATTTAACATCAATTTACAGAAAAGACTGAAAGTAAAGATAGCTATCTGTGCATTAATGGTTATAAAACTTTTTAGTGACAGACTATAAATAGGATAGACAAAAATTTTGTAGTAGAACTGCTACAGCAGTTGATATGTACTATTTTTGTGAAGAACACAATGCCAGCAAAGAACATTTCTACTGTCGATTAAAGCAAAAGAATCCAAATCAGACAGCAATATATAGACAACTGCCACATATTGGTGGCAGATTTCTTCAATACCAGTACACAAAAATTGGTCTTGCAGTAAGGTGTGTACTTCTATGTTCAGAGGCAGTTAAAAGACTACTGAATTTCTTTCAAGAAGGAAAAAAATAATCCTAGTCATAGTATTTAATGTATCTTTAAAGCCCTTGGAATCTTACTTTCTGGATGAACCAAATAAATAAATAATATCACAGGAAAATAGTTAAAGACTTAATACATGATGTTAACAAAATCTTCCATGCATTAAAACTCCAATGCTCAAATTGATTAGGACCTCACTTTTTGATATAAAAAAAGGTGAAATTTGTTTATAACATATTAGTTTAAGACCTATTATAATATTTTCATTTTTTTTAAATTTAATACTGTATTTACTGATTTTACTTTCACAGATACATTATTTAAAAATCTTACCCTCAAAGTTATCTGAAATATTTAAAAAAATTGTGCATCCTTAGTTGAATTTATAACATATATAATGGATCAGATAACTCAATTACATTGTTGACACCCAAAAGCAATACCAATTTTAAACAAAAAGCTTCTAATATTACACCTATGTTAAAAATAATATTTTATGTAGACCCAATATATTCTTTAAAATGGCATAACTGGAATAAAAGGAAATCACTAACATGAAATAAAAAGTCCAGCATTCAAGAAAATGGGGTATTTAATATTTTCTCTATCTGTTGGTAACTAAATTCAAGTTCATCCATATAAAATGATATCTGTAAATTTTATTTACAAAAATAATTAATTAGATAAGATTTAAATGATTAAAAATTAATTTCAAACTTAAGTACCAATGAATATTATTTGAAAAGTTATATCAATATAAACATACAATTGGGAATTTCTTATCTTATATTTTAATGCTTATGAATTTACACAAAAAGCACCTGAAAAAAAATAGGATTTTTCCATTATTTAATACTTAAAATTGATAATAAAGCTAGTAATAGAGTAATAATCAATGTATGAAGAAAGTAAAATTATGTCCAATATTAAATAGAGAGGAGTAAATGACTAGAACTTAATTTTCTGAGGTAAGAAATTTTCTTTTAATGTTTAAGTTGATGAAATGCTATTTCTACTCAAAGTATTGATTGTCATTAAAATATACATTATTAATTGACAAGAAGAAAAAAATCACCAGGTATCTCTCTTTTTTAAAAAAGTGCTTTTAAAACTCTGAAATAAGTTGTATACTTCAGTTTTCTCTTGAATACAAATAGAAAAATAGCAAGTAATCATAAAATGATAGTGTGGTGCTGATATTAAAATAATAAATATATATTTCTCTTCAAAAACATATTGTGTAATTGAATTAAATAATTTTCAATTACTTTCCATTGGATCACAAAATTTATCTATTAATTAAATAGCATTTAATATTTTGGTATATTCAATGCTTATAATAAAGGGGAAACTAAACTTTAATTATTGCTAGTTTCAAGATTATCATTTGTTGTAATATTTTGTCTAAATAATAATTGTAAAAAAATGTTAATATATAGTAGCAATATCTTAGTTTTATGAGCTTTTAATATTGAAATTTTGCAGCTCTATATAGATATGGATATAAGTTTTATTTAATTGAAAATTATATCTCACTTAAATGCATCAAGTGGTAAAAATGGTCTTCTGATCAATTTACCAGTATTAAAGATTTAAAAAGATAATTTTGATTTTTTTAAAAGATTTCTTTCAGTTCTCATGTAGTTCAAGTATAAATGACCAAATTAATATTTCATCAATATATACATTGCTATAATGTATAAAAAAAGATTTTTTATATGCATTACAATACAATACATTTAAAAAATCCTGTCATTTATTAAGAGTGCTTAAGACTGACTGCACTATAATTGAATACATTCCCCTGGTAAAGAATCTCTATTAAAAAAAGAACCATTTATGTACAAAATATATACATAATGTATAGTATAAAAACTATGTACAAAATCATTATCCAAATCCAACATCTAATGACATCATAACTATAAATCCCACAATTGCAAACCAGGAAGCCAGCTTTCCATTGGAACTAAAAGTTAAGAAAAAACATTATATGGAATTAATATATTCAATATATTTATCAAATTAATCTTATAATTATACTCTTTAAATAATATATTAAATATCCATATAATAAACTTCCAAAAATGTTAATCTTGATTTACTATCATTTAAGAAATAAAACAAATACTCTATATTTCTCCATATCACAAATCCTAGCCATGGCAAACTTATATAGAGATATAGTGATTAGTTATTATGCATATCTTATTAATAAAACAAAAGGTTAAAATGCTGATTATATAAAATTTTATTACATCAAACCATTGAAACCAATACTGGCAATAGCAAAATAGCATTTTTAAAAGTCTAAAAATGCACAGACAAAAAAATTTTAAACACTTCAATAATCATTTGTTAAGAAAATCTCTGAAGACATGTATGTATTTTTATTTTTGTCACATTACCTCTTAATGATGAAGGAACATTTAAATATGTATATGAACAAAAGAGCAATAATGATGAATATGATAAGCAAAGAAAAATAATTTCTTAGAAAGAAGCAAAAAAGAAAAGGCAAACTTTTATAATATTTACAAAGCTTTTCTTATTAATGCCAACAACTAGAATCTACAGAATTTTATAACTCATGATATCTTGCAAGAGGGAATCATTTAAAGTTATATGTCATCAGAGTAAAGAATTTTCATGAAATAAAATATTACTTTATAATAGTATTTTTCTTTAATATTAAATTATTTATATTTTAGTTTAAATAATATATGATTTTTTTATGCTTTATTGTGAAATATCAATTAAAAAATAGAATTAATGAACTTTGTATACCACAATTTTTACAGATTGTATCACAAAAATATAAATGGCTAAATCAATAATCTAGTTTTAAGAATAAGAATGATTTTTTTGGTATATTTATATAAATTATAGCAAAAGTATAAAGCAATAAAAAAATTTGAAAAAGAAATGTTAATCAAGATTTCACACATTATTAAACTTCTGTAAATATTGGCAATATTCTCTTTATTATTTTACCTAAATGTTAATATATATTTTGACAAATGAAATTTAAGAAATTATAGAAACAATTATTAATCAAATATGGAAGAGTTATTGCAATTCCATTTCAAATATCATAATTCTGAGGATTATATAAAAAAATCCAAAATGTTTTCTAATAATTCATAGCATTAATATTATAGATTATATAGATATAATTGCAAGTTTCATTATAGAAGAAAAAGCCTTAATTTAACCAATTTTTTACATAATTTCAAAAGTAGTTTTTCTTTCTAGTTTCTCAAATTAATGAAAAATTAATATTAAATGTAGTTTTCTTTTGGGCATAAAGTCACAAAAAACTGATAGACTTTAATATTTCATTACCAACTATACATATATAGTTCTCTATCTAATAGATAGGGAACTATATATTTATTTTTTTTTAAAGCCTGGAGCATAGCCAGTTACATTCAACTAACTTTTTTTTAATGGGCAGCAGTAATCACAAAATAAATTTTAAAAAATTGTTTACCAAAGGACTATAATATATCATAAAGTATAGAAGTTTTATATATTGTAAAAAGGGAAAAAATACTTGTAAAATTTCTTACAAATAGATCAGAATTTTTTAAATAAAAATAATGGTATTTTGAATTCTAAATCTAGATAATGGTTGATATATATCAGCAGAAAATTAAAATTTAAAAATATATAATCACTTGTTCAACAAACTTAAAGAAACAAGGGAGTGAAAAGTAGCTGTATCTTAAATAAGATGTAGATCATTAATTAGTTAGGGTTAACGTTTTTCTTTGCTGATTGTTTAATGATTGCTAATATAATAAGTATGATTTTTTATAAATCTCTTAAACTTTATATAGTTCATAAGATTTTTATGGAAAAAAAAAAGATAATATATCAATATTTTACAAATCTAAACTAGAGAAAATGAAAATTTTCAACTTGTGAACTGCAATCACACATGAAAATAATTAATAAATTAAAATCGCTACTTACTGTGCCCGAGATTCAGGAATGATATCTTCAATAACTACATAAATCATAGCTCCTGCAGCAAATGCTAGAGCATAAGGCAATATAGGTTCAGCTATTGTAACAGCTACACAACCTATAAGTCCAAATATTGGCTCTACAAGGCCACTTAACTGTCCAAACCTAGGATTGGAATATAATCACATAAATATACACAAAAAAAATTTCTTATGATATAATCATTACTTTTGAATGGGAGAAATGAAAATTGTGTATCATCAAAATATTTATAGCAATTAAGGAATACAATTCTGTTCTTTTTATTTACAAAAGTTTCTCTGAACCATTTAAACTTGACATTTTATTAGAATAACTAAGCTTAATTCTAAAGTTTGCCAGAATAGTAGTGAATTTTTCACCATCAATAATACTCAAACATACCAAAAACTTCTCCATTTTTTCATTCCAGCAGCATGAAGGGGTAAACTAACAGCTAAACCTTCAGGGAAATTTTGAATTCCAATACCAACAGCAAGATTTCTGTAAAGAAATTTATTTAAAAAATTAAGAAGAAAAAAAAACATTATAGTGGAAAACTTGAAAATTTAAAAATCTGTGATGTTAAGATGGACTTTTTTAAAAACAAAACTCAGTAATTCTAAAATATATAATTTAATAATTAGCTAATAAAGTAATAATATAATTAAAGTAATGATTTTAAGAGGTCCTGTATTTAAAATAGATTATTTCAGAAATTATTTTGCATACAACTAAATCATAATTTTCATTTTCATTTTTTTTTCTCTAAAAACTTGATGAGAATTTTAAAACTATGACAAGAAAGAAAAACATATTTCATAAACTCTATACATAATAGTTAGTAACCACTTTTATAAATTCAAATCTCAATAAATAATATTTTTAGAAAAAAATATTTTATAAAATTTAAATACATTTTTCATATAAAATCTGACATACCGGGCACTTTCAAAAGTAGAAGATTTTGTCTTTCCCACAGCTCCAAAACCTACGCCAACAGCAAGGCCCTCTAAAAATTTCAAACAAACATAATATATGAGATATTTTAGAATGTAAATATGTATATGTTACCGTTAAAGTGTAAAACCCTCTTGTATTTCATAGTTTAACTAGTTATTTCATAGAATAACGATCTGCTGCCAGTTAAAGTGTAAAATAATTTATATCATATAACTTGCATGACAAATATATTTACCTTCCACTCCTACTACATTTAGGAACTATTCTAGACCATTAATATATTAATACTGCAACCCGTTAATATATATAACCGGAGTAGGATTTTTCCAATTGAGCACAAGAAACAGCCATATAAAACAATTATATTCCCGATCCCAGTCCAGTGTCTGCAAACAAAAATTAATTAAAACCGAAGAAGAACTGGATGTAGAAATATCGCTCTGGTCAGTTGCTGCAGCTCAAAGTTTAGGTACTGGTCAGGGATTTAAAAAATGTTTGTGTAAAACCCAGTGTGTCAACAAGAAATGTTTCTGTAATTCCAAGTTGTCATTTTAGTATTCCTTGTTGTAACAAATGATTTTATGGTACATTTCTATAAATACCATTTATACGCTGCATAAATTAGATAAATTACTTATTTTTCATATTAATTCTCTATCATTAGTTTATTTATAGAATACCTAGTTATTTCATTTTAGATAAATTGTTTATTTTACACTTTTTAACTGGCACTCAGTTAATTTATAGAAATCCTAGTTATTTCATAGAATAACTAGTTAGTTTCAAATTAATAGCATATTACACACTTTAATGGACACAATCAGTTATTTCATGGAATAACTAGGTACTCTATCAAATAATGGCATTATATACTTTAACGGTAACATATATAAAGTAAATATTTGAGAATAACAGTAATTATATATTTTCAGAATTAACAAAATTTAAAAATTAATAATTAAATTCATAAATCGAGAAAAAAAGCTGAAAGAAAGTTTGGTTACTGAAAGTAATTGAATTACAGACAGAACATAATGAGAGAATTTATTTATAGAATCAAGTGTAGGTGAAAAAAATGTTATTTGATAGTCAAATTAAAATTCATAATCACTACAATAAATAGCTCAATAAATGAATGAACCGTTTTTATGCAGCTTATTGTGAAAATCAACAGAGATATCAAACTATAAATGGGCTATTGCTAAATAAATTATTTAAAAAATTATAAATTTGCAGTATTAGATCACAACCACACTTATGAAAGTGGGCTTAAACAGGATGCAAACAAAAATGCATTTTGCAATGTTGAGTTTGATTGAAACAGTTATTGTTAAATGTAAGGCAAACAAAGCATTTTGGACAAACAAATTTAATTGCATATTAAAATAAATGTAATTTAAAAATAAAGAAAAAGAATAAATATGCATATTTAAAAATTTTTAACGCATTCATTCTCTAAAATGAAATTATTTTTGTAATGCAGTTCAAGTAAAAGAATAAAATAGAAATCCATAAATTTATTACCAGGTATATTATGAACAGTAATGGCAATGATTAACAGAAGTATTCTCCTCCATCGTACATCTAACAAATTTGGTGAAACCTGTTCGACTTCACTGTCACTATCCCCATTTGAGGGTTTATACCTTCTATGAAGGCGATTCCCATAGTTATCTATAAAAAGAAAATGAATACATGAACTAAATTTAGAAATTTTTTGGAATGAAATCAATGTGTTCCAAGAAAATAGCATACTATATTCAATAACATGAAGCAATTTCATAATTTCAATATCTTATGAATAAATTATTAATAGACATAAAAAAAAGAAATAGTAATTATTAGATCATTTGATAAGATTAATTTTAATCCATTTAATTTTTAACAGTAATTTGCTGTAATTTTTCATTAATTATTATTAAAGAAAAAATAATATATTAATATTCTTTATAATTCATAACATTTCCAGCTACACATAATTTTTTTTTCAGCTGACTAATAACAAATACAAAAATTCCTATACTATGATTTGATACAATTATCAAACAGATGCCAATTACCAAATTCACAAATGTAAACAGAACAGAAATTTGCATAGTTTCCTTTGTAAAATTGAACCAATTGTAGCATCAAGTAAAACATACTATAACACTACGAAATATTTTAATTGCTGTCCAATTATTTCAATGATGTTTTGCAAAATTAAATGTATCTGAAAATAAGAATTTTGAAGTTGGCCCCCATTTACCTAAATAAATCCAATCAATTATTTGAATAAATACCGGAAAGGAAAGAAACCTTAAACAAGATTTCCCCCAAAATGTAATATTTATATTTTAATAACATAAAGATAACAAAAAAAAAATAGTTTTTTTTTTCAAGACAAAAGAGAGAATATGAAACTTTATAAAATTGTCACAACCTTTTAAAACATCACACATTTAATACCCATCGCACATTAATTGGATTTTATACTTACTTAATAATAAGTTGTCATGAGATTTGTACTCATAGTCTTTTTTATCACAGATACGAATGCCATTCTTTCCTAATTCTTGATAAACATCTGGACTTAGAGTGGTCTTTGCAACATTTTCCTGAAATAATTAAAAATATATTATGTACATTGATTTTAAGGCTAAAAATTACACACAGATTTCTTATCCAATTTAAATAAAAAAAAGTTTTAAATCAAAAGATTTTATTCACTGCATAAAATGAAATATATTAAAAGAATTTTTAATTAAATTAAAGAAATGTTTTTTTTGTACAATCTGCATTATTAATTTCATATAATTAGCATATATTATAAAAATTCATTTATCAATAACAAGTGTGATATAATTTTAATACAATTGGAAATTTGACAAGCTCTCTTCTTCCAATAGCATTGATCATATGGAGAAAGAAGCTGCATTTTCACATTCAAAAATTCAATTCAATCATTCTGAACAGCTTGTAATTCCAGTTATTTTGCAATTAAATAAAATCATGTTTTGAGTATATCTACATGTAAATATGTATTAAATGTACCCAAGGAGGTATGAAATTAAGAGAGGAAAAATATAAAATAGTGTATTTCACAAAATTTTAAAATATGCAGCTAAGTCTAGGCAGAACAGATATCAAGATATTTACTCACACAACAAGGTAAATATAAATCTGTTAAAAATACAAAAACAGCTCCTAAGAAAAATCCAATTGCAACAGGAACGAAAACATATTCTCCTTCAGAACCATAACCTCCAGATTCAGTAGCAATTTCAATTGCAGGTTTTAAAAGTGACCAATACGAAGCAGCCATCATCACCTATAAATTTTTTTAAAAAAAAATTCATTATATTTTAAATATTTTCAGCAACAGAGCAATTCAAGGCAATAATACAATCAAGATATTAATTTCAAATTCAATGTTTAATTTTCACAAAAATTTAAAAAATGTATTGTTAATAATTAAAGTCAATATAAAAGAAATAATTTAAATAAATTATTTATTTAAATTTAATAACTAAAAAATAGATGTAAGAGAAAATTCAAAATTTCAAAATGAAGATGCTAATCATAAAATTCAAAATTCTAAGTATATTGCAAAAACTTATTAAGAAGTAATAATAAAAAGTTAATATGCCTAAGGATTTTCAGTGAAAAAAAAATTAATATAAGTTTCATAGTAAAAGGACATTTATTCATGATACATAACAAATGTGATAGTAATGAATAGTAAAAAATATAAATACATTTTTTAAGCAAATAAAATATATAATGTCGAAATCAAGTAGAGGGCATAATATTTCTTAAGTAGAATTCTTTTATAACAGCGTTTCCAATGGGAAAATAAAAACAATATAGACTGCATTTCGAATATTTCAGGTAAGGAATATATTCACCAGAATAGGATAAAACACTTTAAAAATCTTTAATTCAAAGGAACAATATAAAAATTTTATTTTTTAGCATTTTTTAATACAAATATTAAGCTATTTGAGTTTAATGAAAATATTCAAAGACAATGAAATATAAACTGGACAACTCAAAAGCTCATTTTACTTATCCACTAGAAGCAGTACTTATAACCAGCATTGCCCGAGGCATAACATCCAAGAAGAAAAATTAGCTCTAAACTTAAGTTTAGCCTCCACCTGATATGACAAGGGCATGTTACGCAGCATCAAGCAAATATAAAAAAAAAAATGTTTAGAAAGTTTCAAAAATACCTACAAAACAATTACTTATTGCACACATTCAGAAATATTTAGACTGTTACAAAAGTAAAAATATGATATACCCATAGACAAACAATCATTTCAAGGATGGATTTCCTTCTTTTCAGCATAATGGTATTTGAATTGCTTTTTAAAATCAGATGTAAACAACCAAATGTATCACATTTGAGTAACACAGCTCTTACTATTTGCGCATGTGCAGTTTGAGGTTTTAACACATGCACAAATAAATTAAAATCACAATTATAAAACTGTCCTTTTAATTTTGATATGATTTTAATGTACTAAAACCCTCCTCAATAAATGCTCTATAAAATGGTAAAAATATATCCAATATCCGTTAACTATTTCTCAAGTTTTTGTGGTTCTAACATAGAGAGGCTTTTAAGAGTCTTCATTTTATACTATGTATAAATAAACATTTTTTTTCCAAACATTTATAAATTATTCTACCAGAAAGGGAATTGTATTACATTGATTTTTTATATTTATTTGTATTTTATAGTATTCATAGTATTTGTATTTCATTCTTTAAATTAATATAGTACAATTCACAATCATGCAAACTGTAAGACATTTTAGTTGTGATATTTAGTGACAATGTTTTATTGATACTAAATACCACTCAACCATTTTAATTTTAATACTTTAAAAAAAGCCAGACAAAATGAATTTAAAAAATTGATAATTTTCAAAAATATAGGAATGAGTATTTTTTCTCTTCAAGTCTTGAATGCTTATAGATAAAGTGTAATAATAATAAAACAATCAAATTGAATAATTTAGGCCTCGGTTAACTTTTAAAATGTACGGAAATAAATTAAATACTTTTATTGTATCAAGCAAGGCAATGAAATAGGTTGAATATAAAAGAACTGATCATTCAATTTACAATAAGGAAAAGAAAAATACTAACTCCGGCTGCAAAACCCAAACTGCCATCAAGAAGTTTCCGCTGTAAAGAATTAAAAAGAAAATTAAATATATATTTATCAATTAAAAACCACAAAAAGTACTACATAAAATTACTTACATGCTATTAAGTAATTTTAAGCAATAATTTTTTTATTAGATATAAAAAAAATGTAGTGATGCTTTTAGCAATTAGTCTTTATTATATTTTTAATCCAGAGATTCATCTAGTATGTATCAAATCAATTATAGATTTATTCTTTACAAGTTACAAATTAGAAATTCTAAGATAGAATATATTTCTTTACCTGATGAATTAATAAAACTGATTATACATAATTAGTTCTCATTATCATTTAAGTAGGTCCATTTTTTTATCTCAAAATACAAGGGAAAACATTAGATAAGCAAAAAGGATTTATCTTTCCTCTTATCAGATAAGTAAGTTTTGTTTTAGAAATATAGTAAGGTTTGTTTTCAATGATGTCATGCACAATCATGGCAATGACCTGTTTTACATTTGAAAATTATGTCAGAAAACTAGTTTAATTTTGTATTCCACTTAGATAAACTAAATAATGAACGCACCATTGATAAGATTAAATCATTTTTATTTCTACAAAAATGTTCATTTCAGTCAATAAAAATCTTTATTATAAATAATTATTTTAAGTTTATGATAGCATTTTTTTAAAAAATTATAAATGGAAATTATTATTAAGGAACTTTTGTCAATAGAAATGTTGGCAATTTAAGTACTTTAATATAAAACAGCCAAAAACAGTAAAAGTTTTAAATTTGATTTTTTAAAAATCACATTTAAGCATGAAACAAGCATTTATTGCCATACCAAAGTATATATATATATATAGTGATTAAAGTATTTTCTCTCTTTTTTTTCTTTTTCTAGTGTCAAACATCATTAATAAAATATATATCAAAAGTAAATGCAGTCACACATAATGTTAATACACATATTTTTTTTACAATTTACAAAAAAATTTCATAATTTTATTTTCATTACTATGTTTTTAAATATTAAAATGAGACAAAGTTTTCATATATAGAATATTAAAGAATTTTTTGTTCTTATTATTCATTTATTGCTTTAAATAAATAAAAAACACAGCACAAAATAATTACATCACTAACAAAACACTCATAAAAATATAAATATTTCTGCTTATTCAGTTTATGAGCCAAAGAATTGAAATGTAAATACATCTAAAAAAACTATTAACTAACTAAATATAATAAAGTGATTAACAGAGAAACTATAAAATTGAAAATCTATTCCAATGGATTAACAAGTCTGATTTTTATCAGTAATGAAATATTACACATAGATATTCAAAATTTTAAAATCCACATTAGTATAAACTACATTCTCTTACATTCAAGATAGTATAAAGGTAAATTAGTATGTCTTTATTTCTTTAATCTTATTATCAAGCCTTGATTTATTTTTTCACAATTTTTAGATAAAATTAATACTTTTACACAATTAGCAAATACCAGCTTATTCTAAAACTAAATGATAGCAGTTTTAAAGTATATATTATAATTTTGTCTCTCTCTCTCTCTCTTTTAGGCTTTCGGGTTATTAATTTTATTTGCTGACTTACAAGTAAAAGGTTCCAAAATATTTTTACAATTTATCAGTTTAATAAAGCCCACATCAAATCATAAACAAATACTATGAAAAAAATTTGATCAACTTTAATATGTAAATAAATTTACCAAAAAATTAAGCATTTCCTTATTAAATAAAACTCATTTTTTGCTTTTTTTTTCCAAATGTATCTCACAAATTATTTCTTTTAAAATTTATTAAACCATTATATTATTATTTGATACAATACTAACAATATTATCTTAATGTATATTAACCAAATATTGTTTTAAAAAAATTCTTTGAATCACTTTACAGATGATATTGAGATAGAAGTATCGATTAATTACAAAAATACATTTTCAGCTATTTCAACAAAAATACATTTTCAACCACCTACAATTAAAGAATTTCATCTCAGATGATGGTATACATTTAGAAGGAAGGGAAGAGGGCAAATAATTAAAATAAAAAAAGATCTTAAAAGTTAGTAATTTCTTTCTGGTAAAGAGAAATATGGTTATTACATACATGTATATACAAACATTATATTTCCCTTTATTTTTTACTTTAAATTAATTCCTCTATATCACATAACTTTTTTTTAATTTAAAATTTTTGAATTTAGGTACAGAACTTTTAATTTGATAAATATTTGGAAAAGATCCTTCCCCCCTCCCCTTTCACCTACCTTAACTACAATTCAAGTAAGAAAATTTCCTTTGAATATGCTTCGCAAAAACTAAAAAAAAAAGTTATTATCATGCAAAAATTATAAAACATTCTCCCATTTTACTTTACATTTTAATTAAATCTAACAAATGATTTTTATATTTTTAGTAAATTAGAAGTTACAAAAGGCAATTCTATAGAAGTTAATTTTTAAAATGCAATATAGTATATTTTATGATCGAATTTAAATTTCATCCATTTGGCAGTAAATAAAAATTAGAATACAAGTAATATAATTTCTAAATGCAACAATCCTGATAATTTTATTAAAAAAATCAGAAAAATTCACACTACTCAGTCTGATTATTTTTAAAATGGGAAAAAATAATAAAAAAATATATAAAATGTTGAATTTAAATGTTTATTTGCTTGAAGAAAATTTTAAAATTCATCTATTGCTTTATTTTTTTTATAAAAAAGTGAAGGCAATTTGAAATGCAAATTCAGATCTTGGTTGCTTATCTCACATTACCCTTGATCCCAATTTGAAACCGGGAAAGTTAATCTCACTTTTCAAAATGTATAAATAAATAACAATAATAAAAGTCACACAATTGATTTAAATATTAAGTAGGAAAAAAAAAGACCCAAACTAATAATATCCAAGTTTATAATAAATAATATCTTTTTTTAATTTATCAAACAATATTTGCAATTTAAATTCTTGACTACAATAATTTCAAATACGAATTCTTGACTTAATTTGCAATGCCTGAAAGATATCAAGGTAAATAAGAATTTAAATAATATATTAAACAGAAAATTATTAACAAGTGGTATTCTACTATTAAATTATATTATTAAAAAATATATACAAGCAGAATAAATAGTTAATATTTAATTTAATAACATTAAACACTACCACAGAAATCATAAAAGCTATATATATTTTTTATTTTTTAATTTATACAAAAACTGAGAGAAACATAATACCTATTGAAAAGTAAACATTATAAAAAAGCTTTTGGTATTTCATATCAACTTAGATTCTGTGATAAATCCATTAACTTTCATTACTGCATTAAAAAATAAAACAAATTTCATATAATTTCTGTAAAGTAAAAACGTCTTCATAAAAATAAATGAAGGAACCAATTCATAAATTATTTATTAATTGATAGATTATATTTTATAATTACAGTAACATTTTTATAAATTATACACTTCAAAAATAAATATCTAATTTATAAAAAGAACACATTATACAAAAAAAGGATTAAAATTTCGAGAATATGTCATTTCCCTATAACGCTATATAAAGACATGCATAATTTATTCAATAACTTGACAAATTTTATGAAATTTGTTATTGACGCAACAAAAACTGAAATAGTGAATTTATTTATTAAAAAAAGAAGTAGTGAACGTTAGTGTTTATTTCAGACGGTTTTATGTTAAATTAATTTGACACAGCGTAATGTGTTTATGTTACAAAGAAAGATAATATTACCAGTAAGTAATACGAAGACAATAATAAACAAGAAGTATAAATTAAATAAATAAATAAAAGAATCGTAAAAATCATAATTATACCTGAGTAGACGAAAAACAAAATACTAAAGCAGCTCCAGCTGCTGTAAGTCCCCAAGTAAAAACAGTCCCCAAAAAAGACTGAACAATTGGAGAATGATCTCTGATCATGATTTCTTTAGCTTATTAATGAATGCCTGTCATATTTTATACAGAATTTAAGTGTAAATGATTTATAAATAATGATAAAACTATCTAAAATTATGTATGATCTATGCTACTGTCGCTCTTCCTGTACATTCATGATTGATTTCAAAACAGCAGTTTTTCAATTCACACGACGACTTTTAGAGTAGTATAAGTAGAAGTAGTACCAATGATGCACAATGAAAAATCATGTGGAGTTATCAGAAAAATTATTTTAAAACTTAAAACTCTTGAGTTTAAATTATTGAGTAATTTAAAAACTCTTGAGTTCAAAAATATATTAAGAAAACTGAAAATGGCTCTGGAGATTGATTTAATCGTGAAAAGGCCATATTCAGCTGTGAAAAAGTGAAGGTAAGGACTATAATTGATAAATCACATGGAATATTTGAAAATTTAACTGTGTTTAAAAAAATGTGTATTTAAAATTGATTAATTTATCAATATGAGTATAGTTTGTTTAATCTGCTCTAAATGCAAAAGCTACTTGTTTTTTTTTTGTACAATTTTCACTAGCCATTATGCCATTTAGTAGGTAATAGAAGAAAGATGTTTCTCATTTCTCATGTTTAAGAACACGAAATTTCAAATTTCTAAATAATTATCTATTAATTTATTTAGAACATTTTAAATTAAACTATACCAAACTAATATTGAAGACTTTGAGTAAGCATTTGTTTGATTAATAGAAAGGAAAACACATCTTTAAAGTTTTGTGGTACCTTTTTGTGTCTAATTGTCTTTCACCTTTTCAGGTCATGTTTTTATTGCAATACTTCACTTTTCCCCGTGCCACCTGATCTAACCAAAAAATATCTGTTACATTAAATTTTTCCTTTTAGCATGAACTATCCAATACTATTAACACAATATTTTCATAATACTGCAAAACATTCAGATTTCGTCATATTGAACGGCAACTCCTGACAGTAAAAGATCTCCCCCGCTATGTTGTTTGACATTTTGAATGCCATATAATACCACGATGTTATTAGAGCAATGTTTTTTGATGCATTTTGTACCCTGAGGACAAGATTAATGAAATTCATGCTCTATTAGCATAAGCCAATAAGGCATTGTTCCTCAAAGTTAGATCCATATTGTAAATATGGGGTGCATTTGTAATTTTTGGTGGTAAGGAGGCTAAGCACCTCTTGACAATGAGAAGAAATCAAAATATCTGCTATTTTAATTACTTTTCCCTGATATAATCAAAAGTGTAATATGATATATGCTTTTTAATTTGATAATGTTCATAACTTGACATATTTTCTAGAAACTGCGATATGTATGAAGGAAAAAACTCTTGTTCACTAACTGCATGGCAGAACTTTGAACCTAAAGCTACCAAATATGGTAAAAGTTACTTTTTAAGTGGTAAAAGCTCATTAAAAAATGACTTTTCAAAGTTTTTAATCAAAGTCTTAAATAAAAATCAATCTAAATAAATTTTTACTTTAGATTAATTCTTAAGCAAAAATTAATCTAACTTTTTTCTTCAAAGACTTCGAAATATATTATTGCACAAGCAACATTTTTGCACCATTTAAAAATTATAAACTCAATAATTATTTTAAAATATATTTTACAAAACTTTTCATTGTTTATTTGCTAGATTTATAATCACGCATGTCATGTCATTTCTTTGTCATTTTATGATGTTGAATTATGTAATTTTGAAAAAAAAAATTTGTTTGCATATTATCTCTGTATACAATTAAAAACAAATTTTAAAAATAGACATTAGATAGACGTATCAATTCAAATACGTTATTATAGTATAATGTTTTGAATTAAAAATTCAAATTTCCTTTTAATTTTACTTCAAAAACATTTTGATCATTTGTAATTTTGGATTATCTTTGTCATAAAAGTTCCTAAAAGATCTACAGACACGAATATTTTAATACCTTTACAGCTTTCAATTATTATTATGATTTCATATACGCCAATTCCTTTTTGACCTATCATTCCTTCTTGAAGATAATCTATGATTGCTGAACGTTATAGGATAATTTTTCCATCAATATCCTCAATAAACATAGGGGGGTGGTACTATCAATACGGGTGAAAAAGATTTTTTGTTTCTTCTCAATAGTTTATAGTGCTATTGCCACTCTTAAATTGATTTTACGGTTCTTTTGTTGTACGAATTAGCGGTTCATTTTTTAATATTCCTTCTCGTGAGACTAACAATTGGAAGCAATAGATGTTTTCCCGCTGCTGTCTCGGTATTGTCCTAATGTTAACAAGTTGAGACAACTTTGTTAGAATAACTATTTGCCATTGTCCCATCTACATGACTTAAGCTACAATAGTTGGTCCCGAGTGAATGCAGTTCTGCATTATATTTCCTTTCAAATACGATTCTAGTTCTAATATTGCAGGTGTCCTGTCATAGTGGTCACATGCCGACAACTGGTATAGGGTGATCTGGGAGTCCCGGCTCGAGCATGGTTTTTCTTCTGTGTTCTATCTGTAAGGTGCATGAATAAAAAGGGTGTGTGCAAGCGAATGTGATGAATGTGTAGTTAAAGACGTACTCTTGGACCTAGTCGTCGCTACTTAAAACAAGAGACACTCTCTCGGCTTAAAATAGCAGACTACCTCAGCGAACTTGTATATAGCAAGTGCCTTAAGAAATATCAACTCTTATGTGGTTAATTATATAATTAATAATAGACTCTTTACTCTTATATAATTAATGAATAGAAAGGAATTTCGCATAATTTATTTGTTTTGCTTCATCTGCTTTTCCATTTGCATCCAAATCAGTCATGTTCCTTTTAATAATATTCAGATTAGATTGATCTATTTTTTAAAATTTATAATCTATTTTATAAATTAGTGATAACTATATTATAATTAGGGATTAGTTAACTCATAAGTACATGAACGACAGAATTGAATGCAATTGAAATATATAATATCATTATGATAAAAGAACACAATTCGACATAAACTTAAAACTTTCCCTTCAATTTTTTTTTAAAAAAATTCCTTTATTTTAATAAATTAGGAATAGTAAACAAACATCTGAAAAAGTTTTTATATGGTAGTCACTGTTCAATTCTGCTTTAGAAAAGCCAAAATCCGATTAGCAATAAAAACTAGCCAGACTTAAAAACAGTGCAGAAAAGATAAATACACTTTGCACGACTTAAGATGTAGACAGCAGGTGCAGTGAGATTGTGTCGAGTATTACAACATTTAGTTACATATTTAGATTGTATGTGCAGTTATTTTCATCATGTCATTGTGACGTCGCATATATTGAGATTGAGCCTTTCTGGATTATTCTATCGTGTTCTTATATTTTTAATATTTTGAAATTGCAAAATTAATTTCAACCAGACACGGAGAGCATAAATTAAATAATTTTTTGCTATAACAAGTTCTGACAGTGCATAATTCTTCATTTTTGGAGGCCTTTAATGATTTTTTTTTCAGAAATAGGATGATTTGTAAAATTAGCATTTGGCAAATATTTATTAATAACTCTGACTTCCAAATTAAATTAACTGATAAAGTAGTGTTACGGATTACCGAGTTCGCTTGTAGTGAGTGTATGGTGTGAAGACATTAAGCAGCCCTCAGTAGTAAACAACAACGACTTTTATTTGACACGAAGACACTAACACAAAGACGAAAAATATGTACAGTTGAAACGAACAGACAGTAGTCCGCAAGTAGAAATCAATCACAGCATATAAAGTGGCCAGATAGAATCCAGCAGGAAATGGGATCTTTGGAGATTCGCCCTACGGTTTCTCCAGACGGCTGAAGTTCTCATTGCTTCCTAGCTTTAGTTGCCGATTTATTACCGCACGTCTGGCTATTCCACATACAATCCGGCGCTGGTTCACCTAACAGGACTCAGCACACAGCAGCTCAGCACTCGTTTGAGCTCCACACAACCTCGAGCACTCCACCGTTACTTCGCTATCCTCACGAAGACTCATTACTTATCTTCTATTCCAGGTTCAATTCACTTAACTCTGAAGCTCAAGACTGCTGGCCTCTTATAGCTTCTGAGAGGCGGGTCAAGAACCTTCTGGGACAATCAGGGCGCTTCTCAATTTCTATTGGACGGATTACTTTAATTCATAGTGTCCAGCAATATCCGTATCGTCATCAAAGTCTCTTCACCAATTCTCAAAAACCGACAATTAAAAAGGTCGCCAAGTTTGATGCCAAGCTCAGAAGTCATTGACGCATCACCCGCTCAGCGTGCAACAGGGCTGATCGTAACACGGTCTTTCTTACGATGACATTATCTGTGATGGGAAGCAAAATTACAGGTTTGTAAGAGTAGATAAAAAATATTTCAAAATAAGAAACATGGCTGGATAAATATTTTTGTACGCTATTTATAAATAGTAGAAACTTTTCAGGATCACCGCGAATCTCAGCTCAACCACCAATGTTAACAGTAACGTTGTCGAAGCTGGTTATTAAATATTCATAAATTTGTTCAGCTGCATCTGGGATTGAATTTTTATCTTGTAATTTAGACAAAAATATACATTTCATTTACTTTAAAAGCATCAAGGTTAATACAAGGTTGAGGAATGACTTCGGAAATGCTGGATTTGCCTCACTGAAAATTCACCTACTTAAAAAAAACACCCGACAAAATCTGAATTCCTAAATAATAATAAAAAATTGTCAGTAAAAATTTTATTCAAGAAAGTGCTTACGATTATAATCGTTATCGAAATTGATACTCCTAAAGATAATGATTATTATTATGTTATTCTTTTTCTGTATAAAGCATTTCTTTATCATGACCCTTTCAAGCTATCATGTACCAAGAAATTTTTAAAAATTATTTTGCAGATTAGAAGTTTATTGGTTGATTTTTCTTCCTGTATAAAATATATTTTGCTTCGGATTTTAAATACAATTTTCAATGCGATTTCATAAGTAGAGACAAATGTCCCGAAATAAGAAACTTAATACTCTGATACATAGAATTTTCAATTTATACAGCTACGTATTCAACAATAAAATAAAGAGAAAAAAAAACTTAATATAAAACATGTCATCATCGTATTTCCATTTTTTTAAATTCCTCTTTCAGTTACCTTTAAGTTTCTTAAAAGATATCTTAAATTTTTTTTATATTTTCATAGTTGACATTCATTCCTTATTTCTCTAACTATATTTCATAATATTTTCTTACTCTTTGCTTTCTGGAACTGGGTTAGTCAGAATATTCCTTTGAGTTTATTACGTACGAGATATTTTTTAAAGGATAGGGAATGTCTGTATTCTATTTGATATAATTCATAAATTTTGATTAATGTTGATTCTGGTTCAATATATAATATTTTGAGTTTGTATAAAATCCGAGAGCTTTCCTATGCGTTTAATTATATATTGTTTCTAACCGTCATATATTCTGTTATGACCATCTTTGTTAACTCTATGATACATATTTTCACCTATTTGATGTTATTTCAAAGCAGAATTTTGATTGATATTCTCAAAAGTTGACCGAAGAAATTCCTACGAACTTCCATTTCATTTAATGCCTTTTATGTGCTGTAATTCTTTCTATTTACATTAATATATTTGTAGTACTCTATGTTTTTAAGCATATTACATAACATTATAAACTGAATATTGTAACATTCGTGTACCAAAAAGTATTAAAACATGCCTTTCCGTTTTATATGATTCTTTGCTAATTACATTTTCTACGTCAATCGCATACGTAATATCTGAATGTCTTAAGTTACATAAATTTATTATATATATTCACATAGCACATATTTGATTTTCTTCTTTTTTTCTGTCTTTCCTTGAAGTATTCTCGAATTTCAACTCGCTTGAACATTTCATTTTGTTCAGTTATAACAGTATTTTCATTATCATCTAGGTATATATTCAGCATAACTTTTACAGGTACATCTTCACCTTACTGCGTTTCAAACAATCAGTTGTTGCAGTTGCTTTCAGCAGGAAAAATAGTTGACCATAAGTTATTCTGCAATGTAACCTAAAATGAATAAATAAATAAAAACATACCATCTTTAATTTAATTTACTCAAATAAAAGTAATAAATATATTATTATGTATAAAATTCTAAATTTTGGCTACAATTACGGTAAAAGCTTTCAAAAGATATCATTAAAACGAATTTTATAGTTAAATTCTTAATTAATTAAAACTTATGTTTATTCTACTAATAGTATTGCCATTCCTACTGAATGAAAATATGAATATTTCTAATTATTCTATGTTTTTAAAAATCGTTTGATGCATGTTTGTTTTCTGACTTTAATTAAATGTTTATATTCTGGATAGATGGAATGTTTATATTCTGACTTTAATTAAAAGTAAAGTTGCTGACGATAAGAAGATTTTGCTTTTTATGATTATTCATATAAGTGCATTTTTGAAGTTGAAAATATCTTCATTTAGAGAAAACCTGCGTTGTATATATTAATAATGGATGAAGGGTGATTTAGAAATATGGGCCAAATTAATTTTTTTAAATCTGAAATATAAATAATGAATATAAATAATGCTTTTGTTGCTCATATCCTGTCATAGCATAAAACATGGTGCTTAAAGCTTCACGAAGTCAGCTACTTCCATGTTGTATGTCTTGAATAGATAGAGTATTTTTTAGCCATTTGATTCGATGGATACCATATACAATAAAACGAATGGCAACATTCCATCAATTATGAAGCTATCTAATGGTTTAAAATTTTGCTATCAATAAATTTAGGATTTTGCAGTGAATAATAGAAGTAAAATCCTGGCCTCATTCCCAACTTTTTGGAGTAAAAGGCATTTTCCAATTTTGTTTTGTTTCTGATTATCACTTCATGAAATTTCTCTGGATAAACATATACTTTAATAAAACTTCATTCCTACACAGCATAAATTTTGAGACTTTCTTGGATTGTCATTAGATATTTAAAAAGTTGCAGACCACCTTTTAATTCATTGTCTATTAGCCATCTTTGGCGCCATTTAATTGCCTAAAAATATTGGTTGAGTAAAATTTAAATTCGTTCTCTTATTGATGCTCATAATTATCAGAACAATTTTTATCATAATTGTAACAAACATAAAAGAAGTGTTATTTTAATAGTTTTATAACTGCTCTATTTTTTGTGTATATAAATTTTTCTAATAAAATCGAATCCTTTAACATGAAAATATTAATAAAAGCATAAAATTCTGGGGAATCTATTTTAAACTGAGCGTTTTATTTTGTTCTAATGCAATTTTATTTTCCAATTCGTTATGCACAGATATTAAACAGAATTCTTTTTGCTTCACCACTAAAAAATTGCGCTATTAAATATTTGATGAAAAAAATCGAGATCGCTTAACATTTATCTTGAAATCATTCTCGATGATTTTGATCGGAACTCAATATTTTCTAAATTTTCAATAATAAAATATATTGCTGAGAATTAAGCAAAAAATATTTTTTAAGCTGCCAAAATTAAGGAGAAAACTACACTGCAATTAAATTTGTATTCTGAAAAAAAGATAAAGTGTAATTTTTGTATCAAATTTTTGTTTCGATCGGTTGAGAAAAACTCATCTGAAATACTAGTTTGATTTTTGGATACTATTAACGCCATGCCAAGGGATTAAACGCCAAATATGGCATAAGGGGACTCGCCAATACTGGCATGATAGATAAAGTAAAAATGGTAAATTAACCACAGCGGTTAATAGTTCGTAGCCTTTTTATACCAATGTCATGTGAGGTGTTACCCCAGTTCTTAAAGCTTTTGTGAGGTTGGAGTATGGAGGTTGGGGGGGGGTAATTACACCTTTATCAGAGAGTATGGGAGAATATTTTAAGGAGACATTCTAAATGGTTCTAAATTGAGAGAAAAATAAACTTGATTCTCAACTGAGATGAGAGGTACAAGCGGTCATCGTTACTAAATGTAGAACATGAAGAAACGTTAATTCAAACATAGCCATTTCACCTCCCGACGATGTCCAAAATCCACCACTCCACAAAATCCAAAATCCACTAAAATCCCAATTAATATCGAAACAAATATATCTGTCAGTATAATAAGTACAGATCAGGAAGAAAGTGTACTGTAGTTTCAAATGTGGGACAACGTAAACAAGCTAAATGTTTAAAAATTCGCTCAACAATCCTTGTTATGAAATCATTTCTATTGCTCTATAAATTCGAAGAATTGATTTAGGATTAACCTTTTCAATAAATGCACCAAATAGAAACCTGTGGGAGTGCGACTCGAAATCTTTCTCACATTCTCTCTAATACACTTGTCATGCCAGACAATACTTTGCATTGTGCTTATGTACAATAGTTACAAAGTATAAACTTTTGACGTGAATTTAGCATTTTTAATGAATCTATTGTGACATGCGAGGCGATTTATTTGGTGATTAATCCCTTATATGCAATTAATAGTATCCAAAAATCGAATTTATGTTTTTAGATTCGTTTTTCGCAACCAACGAAAACTAAAAATTGACTCAAAACTGCAATCATACAGCAAATTTGATATTTAATTTATTGTATTTTTGAATTATGAAATTTGAATTATTTGAAAGTAGGAATCGACAGACAGCCAACCAGTAGTTCGATTTTGCTCAAACTTTGAACATCTACACAATAGATGTTAAGTCTGCATATTGAATTTTATCTATATAGATCTCTTCATTCTGTAATTATCGTACTATCTTTCTCATCCAGACTGATGGAAATAATTTTATTTAACATTTGATCGAAATCTGCACATTTGATGTAAAGAACGTGCACCAAATTTCATAGAACTAGCTCAAAACATTTTTAGGTTTTCATAGTCATAGACAAGCAGATGGACATTTTCCAAAAATATGTTTTTCTAGCTCAGCGAGGACTAAAACATGAAGATTCGTCATCATCTGGAATTCGAATTTTTTTCCCGATTTCTATGCTTTATCTACATAACGTATACGAGAAAGTAAAAAAGCTGCGTTTGAAAAGATTGAAAGATCCAAGCAAGCACAATTTGTATCTTTTTCCAAAAAGAAAATTAAAATCTTCAAGTGAAGTAGTCTTTTCATCAGATAAGCTTAAAGTTCAATGAGTCAGTCGGAAATAATAAAACTTGCTTTAATAAGCATTTTGTTTTCAGAAAATGAAAAACCCCACAGGGTGATCTAACTTTCTGAACAGTCAATTTTGCTCGGAGTGGATAATGGCTGTCATAAACAAATTTTGCTGCCCTTTACTTATTTCCGTCAGAACACAAAGAAAAAATAAACAGAATATTTGTATTTAGTTGACATGACAGTCAGAGATAATTCATGCTCTTGTGATAAATGTAAAGTGAACAGCTCAAGTTTAAAAATGAAATTATTAATGTTAATAAAAATATTGTCTAAAGCAACTGTTTATTTCAATATTAATTATTTGACTTTCAATTTATATTTTCTTCTCTATTAATAATTGAGTATGCGTGTTAGCACTCTATAGGCCAGATTGTTTAACTGAGTTACCAAATGGGGCATATATGTACTTTGGACGGTAAGAATATGCATATCGGAAAATAATTTCCAGAAATTTTTGTCTGAATTTTAATTAATTGAAAATTCAACTAAATATTGAAGTTTTGCGGTGACAAGTCGACAAAATAATGGTGCGCTAAAATGAATTTCATATCGTTTCGAAAATTGTCTTCTTAATTATAGGCCTTTAATAGTATCAATGGCGAGGATAGCCTAGTTGATAGGGCATTGGATTCGCTTCAAATTGGCTGCAAGTTCGCACCAGCCAGCCGAAGACTCTCCGTGTGTCTGCGTGACTGAAGCACGTTAAATCTGTAGTGGTCACAATGTTGTCTGGAAGTAATACCACTGGGGGTACTGGGTTAGAGGTTATCGTTCTCTGTTCTGGGTCTAAATTCCGATCTGTGGATAACTGAATGAAATTCGCCCCCTAAAAGGGGTTTGTGATGTGTGTGAGCTAGAAGTTAGATTTCTGCCCTGGGGTGCTATATACCCTCAGAAGCTACAGAATAATTCTGCCCCTATACTCTCAGAAGCTACTGCACCTGAGCAATTTTAATAATATCAAAATATTAATTAGAAAATTGTAAGTTCTTTAAAAATATTTATTCAAATAATAATTATTAAACAACCTTCCTTCCGTTGTAAAGCGGGACACGAGAACAATAACAATAGTGTGCAAAAATTTTCCTAAATATTAGCAATATAATTTCCAAACATGGATTACTTTTCTGTCTTGAAACTTAAAATGTTTTCATTGTGCTTCATAGTATAACAAGGAAAATCTTAAATGCATTTTTGACGGCTTTTTTCAGCGGATTAAAATCAAAATTTGACAAAAAAAAAAGCCTGCAATTTTAGTAACAGGATTGAATTCCCGGAGTAATCGCATGTATATGCACGCGAAAGTACAGACCGACAGACGGTCAATTTATTGCCGTATTTGGCTCAAAATTTAATTTTAAAAATTTATACTTATGATACCAAAAATGCTGTGAAAATTTCCTTTACCTAAGCAGTAGCATTATGTAGAAGTAGAATTTATATTAGTACAAAATGACAGATTGACGGATGTTCGACCCCACTCAAAAGTGTATGTTCAAAATTTGAAATAGATGTATACGATAGAGTGTGCATCTTTGTACCCTTTTATCGCTGCTTACGTTTTCTAATTATCGGGTTCACTTGCACTCGGACAAACAGATAAATTACTGTGAATGGTTTAAGTTCAAAGTTTGGTTGGAATCTAAAAATTTGGGACAAGATCGCACATCTAATTTAATCCATCTAGTTCAAATAATTTTTGTGTTATTGCGTTTCCAAACATGTATAACCCCAAAAGCGTGTTTTCCGGATTCAGTAAGGTCTGAAATTTGGAGATTAGCGGGAATCTTAAGAGTGTTAATGACTTTAATTACGCATACATCATATACAAAGAACGGCGGTATTCTCTCCAAAACATGATTGCATATATTCAAATAAACTTATCTCGCCAGAGAAAGCTACATGAAATTGAAGTACAATAATTACAAAATATTAGCTTTTGACGTAAATTTTGCGTTTTTACTGGATCTATTGTGTTATTCTTGGCGAGTTATTTGGCAATATATCCTTGACATGTATTAGTAGTATCCAAAAATCAAATTCATTTTTTTGACACAACTGAGGCAAAAATTTGATGCAAAATTGGTTTTGCATCCACAAAATACCAAATTTGCTATATTTCAATCACTGTGTGTTTCAGTGATCTCTTTTACATATTTCTTAAAGTATAGACAGGCAGACAGTCAACCCTCAGATGGATCTATCACAAAAATTGACGGGTTTCTACATTACAAGTATTAAATCTATATACCGAATTTTAACTATCTAATGCTCTTCGTTTTGTAATTATCTTAACTCATATTCAAACAGATGAACAGACATACTTTTTCACAACAGGTTTTACCCATAATTTGACAAAAATCTACAAATTTTATTTAAAGACCATGTAGGAAATTTTAACCGTCTAGCTCAAAGCGTTTTGAAGTTATCTTTCTCATAGACAGACTGACTTTTTTTAAAATTATTTTTTTCGAATTCAGGATAATCTCGAGTTCGAATTTTGGACAATTATTATGTTGTTGTTATTATTAGTGGCACTTGCTATGGACAAGCTTCGCCGAGGCATCAACGAGTTTTAAGCCGAAAGGAGCGTCTCTTGTTTTTGAAGTAGCGCCAACAAGGGCCAAGAGTACGACTTAGCTACTCTCTCATCACATTCGCTTGCACAGTCCTTTTTTACAAAGGGGAGATTCATACACTTTACAGATAGAACACAAAAGAACAACCATGCCCCAAACGGGACTTGAATCCGGGACGCCCAGCTCTCAGAGAAGAATTGCTACCCCTATACCAGTAAGCCGGCACGATTACTGTAGTTTCTATATACTTTGTATACAAGAAAATAAAATTGTTAAAAAAAGAAGACGCAAATGAATTGCTGAAAATATTAGGGAAAATTATGAGTTTTTTTTAGAAAACTATAACATTATAATCGTATTTCAATACTACCAAGTAATGTATTTGTACTCTTTAAAGCGTGAACAATATAACATTGCGTTAAGAAGTTAGAAGAAAAATATATCATTTTGAGCGATTAGTTGCAAATATTTCAAACAAGATGGTTCGTCTGAGAATTTGCTTTTTAAAGTAGAAAAATACGTAAGCAGTGATAACTTTCATTGAAATTTAATACTTATCAAACCTTGACTTTGTTTCACCATTCACATTCTACTTAGAATGCATTTTTAAATCATCTGCTGGGTCATCTTTTTTTTTTTTACTTTTTTAAAAATTATCATTTCAAGTTATGAGATGTATTATCATTCTTTTCATCATTTCACACGCATTTCGTTATCAAATTATTGGATGTATCAACACTATCATTTTTTTTTCAAGTATTCCAACTGGAAGAAAAGTTACGTTATAACGATAACGGCAGGAAATTATTTGCTTTGATTATGAATTTCCAATATTTTATGAAAAGCTATCATAATTTATCCATGATGATGGATCAAAAAACAATGTCTAGTCTAAAAAGTACTGTACAGAGAATATCCATCTCAACTGCTTTCTTGAATAATTAGTGTCAATGTAAAGAAGATAGATTTACAGATGTTTTTAATGGATGCTGAATGGATAATACAATGATCACCCCTAATCTTTGGCGGGAATAAATGGAAATTCTGGAAAATACAAGAATTATTGCGATATCTCTTTTTTAAGAACCGATATCTGTATATTCTTCTTGAAAATGTTATGTGTTACCACGAGCTGTCTACTCGAAAAAGTTATGTATTATCAGGAATTTTCGGATATTATATGATTATATGTGCTCACACGCTAGTCAATTCTCTCTTTTGATTGAGGATCATGCTCGGCATTGATTGTAATGCCGAACATTTGATTGTAATGCCGAACATTTTTCATTGCACAGTTATTTAATTATCTATATATTTATTTCTTGTGTGCTGTTGATTTTTACTAATGCTGTACTTCGTGCATACCTTTGCTGGGTTTTCTGATACCTGTGCTGAGCGTATTTTGCCATTTTGTTTTTAATGAAATTATTTCAATAAAATTCCATCGAATATTGAAGACATTCATGCTTTCAACGTACATTTTGTATTGACATAAAATTTATGAACATCTAATTATTTGTTAAAAATGTAAATATATAGCAAATCGATGCACTCACGACATACGACCAAACCGTGTAAGTGCTTGAATTGCCTCAAGGTTCCCATTGAAAAATTACATTATTCAAGATCATATTCTTTGTTTAAATGTTCTGCGGGGATGATCTATCCTCGAATTTTTCCTCTATACTACTATTATAACAGTGAAAGTTTGGATGGATGGATGAATGATGTTAGTAAATCATGCCAGCTGAACGAAATCGAATGAAATTTAGCACAGAGATAGATTATAGTCTAAAATAGGACATAGGTTACTATTTATTCCGCTTAATTGAGTAATTTATTTTTTTAATAATTAGAAACTAATTTTCCCGTCAAATGATTAAGACTTCAATTTGCTTTTTTCCCCCACGCTAATGAGATTTAGCTTAACATTTCGTTAAGCTTAACAATCCGTCAAACGATTCCGTTTATTTTCTTAGTATTTAATGCATTTAAAATTAAACATTGTTAATTAATTGATCTTTCGGATTCATTCTGAAGTACTTTTGAATTTAAGTAAAACTGAATAAAGGAAATTAAAAATTTCTAATCTGTATTACGTTACCCCAACTGTCGTAGAAAATTTACTCATTTGCGTTGCCTCAATTAACGTTGAAAATTCAAGCGTGTGAGCAGTGTGTTCTGATTGTCGACATGTATTTTCAAATGATACGGGCTTCATTTTGCTCTGGCCAAACTAATCAGCAAAACTATTTTGAATAATTGGTTTGCTACTTTGCTTCATTTCAGGTACACACTGTAAATAAATTGTTTTTATATTAGTTGTGTGGCCTAAACTTTGATATGCAAGCATTTGGTGCTTTGTGAGTTTGGGTTTATATTGCCAACAATTTTTTTATTGTAATTTATTCAATTCCCTTAATTTTTTTCCTGCTGTACGCATTCCTTTGATCTACTTTCATTATTTTCGATTACATTTTTTTTGCATGCATTCCAGTTTTTTTGCATTCATTGATTTTTTTTTCTATATTTCTGTTGATTTGCATCAAACCCATACGATTGGAAGCGCTATTGCTGCCGTTCGCGCCATATTCTGCTCGTTTAACTAAAATTTGGCGACAACCTTTTTTTTTTTTTTGGAGAAAATTGTTTTCAACAGCACCATAATGATACGGTTTGATGAAATTTAACATTATGATCAGATCATCAGTTCTCAAACACACACATCAAAATTTTTACGGCTACGAATTCACGTGTAAAAGCTATAGTGTGTATACGTATATATAACAAAGAACGCTTTGAAATAAACTTCGTAGTTTAATGAAGTAGAACGACTATGGTATGAATGAGCGTTGGTCCATTCCCAATAGTGTACTGAGCTCAAAATTTGATAAATATTTACACTTTGGGTATCAGTGTCACAAATCAAATACATTTTTCTTAACTTTCAAACTTTTTACCATCTCTTATACTTAGTATAGAGAAAGTAATCGAATCGTAATTGAAAAATGTGAATTCAAGATTTTGAAGAATCTCCATATTTTAGGCCTCCCTTAGATGTAGAGGAGGAAGTGGTCAGCATTTGACCACTTTGGGGCCAATTATTAAACTGATATTCGAATAGAATATCAGTTTAATATATTCGGTCAATGTAAGGATGGACATTGCTAAAGTCCACAGTCGGGCACAACAAATTATGTCCATACTTCCACGTGTAGTGGTGGTGGGTGGTCGGCTGTATACAAAAAGAAGGCCACCCTAAGACGAAAATAAATTTTGGGGGAAAAAATACACGTATTTTTATTTTTGTTGTTGTTTGTGATGAAGATAATATTAAACCGTTTTGAGCTATACGGGTGAAATTTGATACACGGTCTGTACACCAAATTTTCAGATTTCTGTTGATCAAAATCTGTTCGGATTAAGTTCATCTATTCGTACATAAGTTAATATTCTAATTAGAAAATAAAGAGAGCTATAAAGCTAAAATTTAACACTTATAATGTAGACACTTGTCAAATTTTGAGCCAAATCAAGCGACAGGTTGAACGCCTGTCGGTCTGTAATGTTAGAAACATGCAAATGCAACAATTCAAAAACGCAATGTCAAATATATAAAAGCTGATACGGATTTTGTGACTACAAATGAAGGTTTGTGTCAAATTTTTGTTTCGACAGATCGAGAAAAACTTGTATAAAACAAAAATTCGGTATTTAGGATTAAATATCGAATTATTAACGTATTCTATGGATAAATCGCCAAATAACTAGTGAAGGATGACATATTAGATTCATTAAAAATATTAAATTTACGCCAAAAGTTAATATTCCGTAATTGTTGTACACCAATACCCTGAAAGGCTTTCTTTAGTAAGGCAGTATGCGAGAAAGCTGTTCGTTACCATGTTCCCAAACACACAGAGTGGTAAACAAACGAACAATGAAGAACTTTTATGCAATATCAAATACAAATCATTACATTTGCTGCAAATATCGTATAATAAACTCCCCTATTTCCAACTGGGTTCTTGGGTACTGGCGTTTACATCGATGAGCATAGGCAGATCAACAAGCGATAAGATTCAAAACTTAATTCAGATTTACAATTATGGGACTAAAACCTTATGCTTAAATAATAGCTTCATGGCATCCTCAAACTCATCTAAGCTTAGATAGCTCTGGTTTGTAAATTATCGTGCTTATTGAGAGAAATGATTCCAACCAGCACAAGTGGTCTCAACTTTCTAGCATATTCATTAATTAAGAGTTATTCCAGAGAACACCTTGCAGGGCATTGGCATAGGCAGTGGCTTTTGATTAATAAATCCGAAAATAGAATTTGTGTTTTAGACGCATTTTCCTCAATAGATTGAAATAAAAATTTGACACAAAACTAAACTTATATTTGCTAAGTCCCATACCAAATTTGATATATTTAAGTCACAGTTTTCCAGTTGCTGTACTTACATTTTTCTAAAAGTGCAAAACAAAAGACTATCCACCCTTTGTTGGATTTTGCTTCACATTTAACGGATGTCTACATTATAGATTTTAAATTTGTGTTCCGAATTTTGTATAAATAGCACTTATGGTTTCGAAATTATTATATAAACTGAAACTTAATAATGTACTAACCTAACATAAACAAACTTAGAACAGCCAAACAGATCAACATTCTTTGAAAAGATTCTGCTCAAAATTTGATAGAAATCTACAAATTTAGAGTAAAAATCATATACCAAATTTCAATCCTCTAGCTGAAAGCATTTTTTTAGTTATTTTAGTCATAGACAGACCTACAATTTCCAAAAATGTATTTTTCAAATTCAGAAAAGTCTGAAAAGTGGAAATTTTTCGAAATCTTGTGTTAGAATTTTTTGATATTTACAGTACTTCCTCTACATTATGTATACGAGAAAGCAAAAAAAAAATGTGGATTTTAGGCTCCAAGAGGTTCACAATTTCGGTTTCTTTAAAATGTCAAATTTAATAAGTTAGTTTCTATTAACGTCCCATTTCAAAGTAACACTATTAGACGACGATGACGACACCTAATCTGGCATTTTTCTCTTCACACCATACCGGCGGGAGAACTTTTGATCATGGCGGATTTGACATGCAACAGACTTCCTAATGCGACGGCTCTTCAGTGGAACCGGGTCCTGAACATGAAAACCCTACGGCTCACTAGCTGAAACCTCACCACTAACCCGCCGCGGCCATTTGAGTTCCAGTTTCCATTGAGTATCCAGTTCCATTGAGTATCCAGTTTCATAAAGATCACTAAACATTAATTTCATATAAAAAATTTTAAAAAACCAAACGAATTCTTCTGTAATTTATATCGGTTAACGACAGTTTCATTTACTTTGTCCATACTGTTATTGCTTCATATTCTACTGTACAACACTTATTTTTATAAAAAAAGATAATAAATTTTCCTAAAATAATATGAATGTCTTTGCAATCGAAACTCTATTTGGCACATATTTTTTTCAGAATATTATATTAATTTCGAAATTAATATATAAGTCTTTGTTTTTTCGAAGGATTGCTTAATGCGTATTAGGTCCACATACAAAGCGGATGTTTATGAGAGTCGGGCCCCGAGCCAAAGAAAAAAAAAAGATCTCGGAAAAAGGATGTCTAAAATTTTCGTTCATTTTCTCTTTCTCTCTTTCTTCTTCTTCTTCTTCTTTTTTTTTTTTTGGTTACTGCTTTGAGTTGATTTTGGATAAAGCCCACGTGTGCTCTTAACAGCATTTAATATTATTGGGATCTCATTAACCAGAAAGCAACGGGCGAATTATTCGAATTAATTGTAGGGAAATTTAAAAAAGGGGTATATAAACAATCGCTCGTTATTCTTTCTGTTTCTTCAATAAAAAATGACAGTAGAATTTTTATTTATTAGAATCATTCATTTTAAAGGTAGAACAAGAAATTTTAATAACTTTAAAATAAAACGAAACGTTTATATCCTTACATAACGTATAAACGTATGTAAGATAGTTGATATTGCATCGTTTATTACGAACCACATATAGGAACTACGACTTCAAAAGATTATCCAAGTATAAATTTAAAGCTATTTTTAATGTCATATAAACTAAACATTTAAATATATATATACCACTAGATCTAACGTAAATAGTTTATTACACTTTAATGTGAGTGCAATGGTAAATTAACGTTATAATATAAAACCAAGGAAAGTGGTCATCCCAAAACTTTCTCTTATAATCTCTACCAAACTTACCACTCTATAGAATGTTTTATATGGCATTCGTGTACAATAGTTAAAAAATATTAGTTTTCAACGTGAATTTAGCATTTTTACTGAATCTATCATGTTATCTTTTGCGAATTATTTGGAGATTAATCTCTGGCAGGTGTAATGGTATCCAAAAAATCAAATTTGGTGTTTTAGATGCGTTTTTTCCCAAACCGCTTGAAACCAAAAATTGACACAAAAGTACATGTGTATTCATAAAACCTCATACCAAATTTGATAAATTTAAGTCATTGAGATTGCATGTTTTTGAAAATAAAAACCTGTGGATGAAAGTCCTCAGTTGATTTGGCTCAAAATTTAACAGGTTTTTACATTATAGATATTAAATCTGTATTTTATCTATCTAGCTTAAAATCCTAGGTTTTGTAATTATGGTAACTTTTAATCAAACAACCGGACAGACGGATTTCCTCTGTACAGATATCACACAAAATTTGATAGAAATCAAATTTGGCGTAAAGACCGTATAACGAATTCCAAATATCTAGCACAAAGCATATTTGAGTTGTCTTTCTCATATGCATAAAGATAGATTAAATCTTATAAAAATGTTTTTTTTCGATCTCAGTTAAGTTCCAAAATTGGAGATTCTTCGAAATATGGAATTATTGTACTTTCTTTTTGCTCCGTATAGGAGAAAGTAAAATTTAAAATTAGAATTTGTTATACTGAAGAGACTAGGCGTCCCAAATGAGTCTGGATGGTTTGATTTTATGTACTTTGGCTATATTGTAAAACAATAGACCCCCCCCCGTTTTGTAACAAAATGCTAAGAATATGTTAAATATCATCTTCATTTTATTAGCTTCTAGAAGTTTTCGCGATCAAAGGAAAAGTATTTAATGAATTATACGCAAAATAAAATATAGCAAAAAAGACTCTAAATCTAAAATTTTATGTATTTCTAAATTTTTTCTTGAGTCCGTAAAAAAACACTTTTAGAATTATTTACATGCCTGAACATGATAATTCAACACCAGAACGAACTAGAAGAATAAATATTGATATGCAGTTCTTGTAGATGATTTACGTCAAATTTCAACAGTTAACAGCAATTCAACAGTAAAACTAATCTCAAAGATGGGATTTGATATGTGATTTCATCATTAGAATTGTAGAATTATATCAAATTTTAGTCTGTTGTAGTTGTTGTTACTAATGGTACTTTCCATGGAGAAGTGTGCTGAGGGCCTCCAGCGATTTTAAGCTGAATGAGCGTCTATTGATTTTTGAAGTAATACCTACTAGGGTCAAAAGCACGACTTAGCAACACACTCATGCCATTCGCTTGCACAACCCCTTATTACAGGAGGTGGGGGTACATCCATACACCTCACAGGTAAACACAGAAGAACAATGCTGCCCTGCTGCTGCTGCCTCGTCTGGGAGTCCCGGGGCTTGAACCCGGGACTCCCAGACGAGGAAAAGGCGCGACCTCTGTGCCAGAACGTCGGCGAATTTTACTAATGCACTTGCCTAAACTGGAATTACTAGTAGTGAATAACTGATTCTTATACACGTAAACGCTGTAACTCAATAGCATAACAATCTAAAGAATGAAATATATAATTTGATGTATAAAAATTATAGATCATCTGCAAATTTGGGATCCAACCGTTCGATTTATTTGGTTTAGATTACTTTCTTTATACAACAAACTTAAACACATAACACGTCTTATTATGTGAGGAGATTAGAAAATTGAAATAAAAATATTCCATCTATGTTTATATTAGCATTTAAAATGTTTCCTTCCAAAAATTTCAAAAATATTATTTTGAGCTTTTTTTTATAAAATTAGTTTTTGAAGAATTTTTTTTTATCATTTATATATATATTGCCATATGCGAAGGTGTCAATACTTAATTGCATGCCTCTTGGCTTTTATAATGGTCTCTAAACGTCTTTTACAGAATCGAGTAATTTCAGATGGTATCTGAAAATGTTTACCCCATTCGTCTTGTAACACTTGTTTTAAATAAATTTTTTTTCTAATTTTATGTTTTTGGATCATTGTTTCGATTGTGGGTCATAGGTTTTCAATGACATTAATGTCGGTGGACTGTAGTAGTGAGTATTACTGTTGTTTATAATGAAACACACACACACACACACATTTTGACGTTACTTGCATTCTGTTTTGGATTCGTAGTCCTGCTGAAAAGAGAAATTTACATCTAAACCCAAATACCCAAATTTTTAGCACTTTCCTTTAGATTGCTGCAACGTATATCCAAATAAATCATATGATTTATAATGAACATCTATAAGAACTAAATTGCCGGTTTTCTGGCAAAGCGCGTCTCTCTCAAGTTCTGGGATTCCCGGATTCGAGTCCTGGTTTGGGCATGGCTGTTCTGTGTGCTATCTGTGAGATGTGTGACTGTGCCCCCCTGTAAAAAGGGGCTGTGCAAGCAAATGTGTGATGAGTGAGTAGCAAAAGTCGTACTCTTGGCCCTAGTTGGCGCTACTTTAAAAACAAAAGACGCTCCTTTCGGCTTAAATCTACAGCTGTATCAGCGGGGAGCTTGTCCATTACAAGTGCAATTAGTAACAACAATAACATAAAAACTAAATTTCCTACTTCAAATGAAGCCATACAACCCCAAATCATCACTACGTTTAACTGCAGGAACTTAAATATTTGGCATCCAAAGCAGTACTACGCTTACTCCATTCAGTTCGAAGGTGTCATTGTAATAAATATTGATTTTCTATCATCACTAAATATAACTTACTTCCAAAAGATATTGGTCTTCAACTAATGTGTTTTTGCAAACTGCAAATACCTTTCCTAAATTTGCATGCAGATGATCAATTTCTCTCTAGAATTCACCTTTTATATCCAGCTTGATACCTATGATTCCCACCCCTATCCCTACTTATAATTTGAAAAATTTCTGCGCCAAGTTGGATGAACCATATAATCGCAGCGATCTAAATGAAAGTGCTAAAAATTTGGGTTTAGATGGTAATTTAATTTTCCTGTAGCACTGCGACACTAAACACACTGCATATAGTGTCCAAATGCGGTGTCTTCCACTACAAACAGCAGACAGCAGCTTCCATTACATATACTATCACAGTACCCAGATATTAATGCCATAGAATATCTATGGACCACGCTCGAAATAATGGTTCAAAAACACAAAATCAGAAACAAAACCTATTTAAAACAAAGGTTGCAAGAAAAAGGGGTAAAATATTTTCAGATACCACCAAAAATTGGCCGAATCGGTACAGGGACGTTTAAAGGCCATTATAAAAAGCCCCCCAAAAAAAACTAAATACTGACGCTTTCTTTCGATGCGAAGTATTAAAATATTTTATTGGTGTATTCTCAATTTTTTGTGTCAAAAATCTGCATATGTTTATTTAAATTGCTGCTGGAACTTTTCAATTTAGAAAATTTTCGTTGATCGTTCTTTTTTACTTTAAATTAAATCATTTGTTATGCGTAAAAATGATAACATATTTACAAACTCGGTAATGTGTTATTTAGGATGAAAGTTGGATTTATCAAGTGAAAGTAAAGTGTACTCTTTATTATTCAAACCACTATAAATGATAAAAAATTTCAAAATTTTAACATATCAAGAAGTGAAGAAAAAAGCGAACGCAAAATTCCACCTTAACTAAAAAATAAAGCCTGTAGAATAAAATTAAAATGTAATAAAAATCATCTAAAATTATCTCTAAAATATAATATTAAAATTGTTTTTAAAAACTTACTTTTATTAGAGCATTAAAAAAACATTTTTTTTATTTTTCTACTTTTAATTCATATTATGAAAAATACTATGTATCGTTGATACATATTTTGTCAACTAACAAATTCAAATGAGTATTTAATCAAATTTTTATTAAATTAAGTAATAGATAATTTTCAGAAAATATTAAAATGGTAAATGTCATTAAAGATACAAAATTTCAAAACAAAATGATATCCAGAAACGGAGAAAGTGCGAATATGAGACAATAAGGGTATTTAACTGAATTTGCGTGAAAAATCCTAATATTAAGTGAAGAAATTTTAATGTTAAAATCAAACTTAAATAATGACGAACAATAATACAGAACTGCTTACGCATTATTTTAAAAGATGGCATCATTGTCACTCAAAATGTCAGAATATTTAATTCCATTTATATCGAATATTGCGGATAGGAACTTGTTTTTCTTTCAAAAATTGTACAAACTTATTCAAATTCTTGCACATCTGATTATTATTACAGTTTTTCCGTTTTGATTAGCTTAAGAGTATTTTCCATATACTTGATCAACTAATGGTCTTAATATTAATTAATAGGAAAATAATAATTAACAAATATTTGGAGGGTTTTTTTTTTCTTTTTTAAAAATTTCCTATTGTTAAAAATTATAATAAAACAAGCAGTCAATTCAATACGAATCTGTTTTGATTCTCTCCCACAAATAAGAAACCACCAAATATTTTTAAAGACTTATTCTAAGCAATATAAAAGGTAATAAATAAATAAAGTGTTTGTTCACCTTTTTCTATTTACAAGATTAAAAAATATATATCAGTTTCTGCGATATCCCATAATACCAATTATTGTTATATTTTGGTTGTGATGATAACACTGTTTAATAGAATAATGCAACATTTCTTAAATAAATAGCGAATATAAAACTAGGAAAAATACACAAAGAAAGAAATAATCTTTTTTTCTGTGGAAAAATAATTAGACAAAGTAAGAATGGATGCACGTGAAACAAATAATGAAATTTAAAAACAAATAATGGTTGGATGTTTATTTCATATATATAGTATTCAAATATATATTATTTCAAATAATTTCCATATATAGTATTATTTAATTTAATAAATAATAATAATACCTAAGAAATATATAACAAACTTAATCCTCAGACGACTTTTTAATTTTGTAGGATTTCTTGATTTATATATTTAATCATATTAAAATTAGCATCAATTGCAAACGATTTGGTGAAGTTATAACTTCTCGGCATATAATATTGTTTTTGTTTTAATGAGATTTAAGTTTCCTCGAATGGCAATAAGAATATATTTATTAAAAATAATTAAAGAACATCAGTTGGAATAAAGAATTTTAAAATGTGATTAATAGCTCGGATGGTTGTAATATTCTAATTGTTTTTAGAATCTTTGTGGAATGGCCATTCACTGAGTCTCTTACCAGCGGACAAATATTTGATGCAGATGGATTTAATGTGCTCCAATCCAAAACGCTCAACGAAAGTTCATATAAATCGGATATCGATCCGACAATTCTTCTTATTTCATCAGATCACTGTGAATTTGGAAATAAAGCTAAGTACTTTTATATCTTGCAAAAAATAATTAGATCTATTTCATATTTTTGTTACTTGAATTACTTTTCTATTGTTTTATTCCATGTCAAAATTATAGTTAGAAGTTTGGCGAGAAATGTTAAGTCTTTTTTTAAATTTATTTGTCTCTGCTATAACTAGATTATTGAAAAAAAACTCCCTTATGAAAGTTTATGTCTTTAGATCATCTTATATTCAGCTGACATTTTTTGCATTCCAGTTTCCGTTTTCAGCCTTTTACCATAAATATTTGGAAATAAAAAAAATTCACTATGGGCTATATTTTTTTTTGCTCTAAATTTTTGAATCTTTAAAATAAGTGGTATTAATTTAAATTTTTCATATTAAAATTTCCAAAAAATGAGTATTGGCAAGAGTCAGACATTTCTTAATTCTTTACATTTACAGTATATAAACCTGGAAAAATTTGACTCGTGCTTCAAGCTGGTTTAAATTCTATTTAATCAAATCTCCTTTTATTTCAACTCTCCGTCTTTGTTTTTAACAAAACTGTTATCTAAAATTATTCACAGAATTCCAAAACGTATGAAAGAAACTTGGTTCATATATATTAATAAATGAAGCACGATTATACTAATAATATTGTTTTGATGTGTTTTATTTATGTTGTAAATTCAACGCACGTGAGATCAAGGTCAAATAGCAAGTGCAATTACACATGTAATCCTAAATTTAACTGCTTAGTATTTCAACCTATCCTGTGAGGGTAATTTGTTTTTTCTTCAACGGCAAAGATTTAAAAAATTCAAAAAATGCTTGTAACGCTTGTAAATGAATGTAACGCCTATCATGGTTTTTAATCATTACAATTGGCGCATTTATTAATTTTAATTAATTATGAATGCTTATATATATATATATATATATATATAT
>JAOUZG010025578.1:3156878-3175879 GCA_026289955.1 Argiope argentata
ATAGTTAATTGAATTCTATTATGAAATATCATGAAATCCTTAAAATTGCTTTTTTATTCCTTGTGTACTTATATTTATTTGAGTTTGCATTATATTTGGCCTGTATACATAAGTTGATAACTTAAGTTCAAACACAAGTCAACCGGAACTTTAATCATCATAAAAAAGAACATATCGTATTTATCATTTTCTTTTTACTATAAACCATTTTAGTAGAATCAATAGAATCGAAGCTGTTCAATTTAATATATCGAAACGCATTACTACGTATTTACGATGCGCTTTTATTACCTGCATTTTACCTGCAGCTTGTGCTGACTCAATCGGAACCCATCTGTTTCCGGCCATTCAGATTTATTGTACAGATCCCTTCCGAAAGCTATAAAATTATCTTCTATATTTCACAAGCCCGCTGGGATTGGCTCAGAAAAGTTTTTAAGTGATTCACTTAACTGGAACCACGCAGCTGCTTTAACAATCGAGTAAAAATAGTACAAAATAGAAGCGGCGACATTGCCACAGCTTTTCCACGTGCATCTTCCAATGAACTTGCCAAATGATCCGCTTTCGGTAACATGGACCCCATGCAGCTGACGTAGCATCAATGACGTCAATCCTGTACAGTTGCTTTGGTAACGGATCGTGCTATGACGTCACGTCCCGAAACTACTCTCATCTTCCTAGCTACTTCTACTACTACTCCGCAGCCGAGTTTTTGGCCAAGGGTTCCCACTTGGAAGGCGAATTCGTTGCCAAAGTATAAATACAGAATTCGGAACGTGTATAAGCTCCTATCTACTTGCGTTTCCCAAACGGAACGGTTGGTTTGTTCCGAACAGAAAAGTTTTCTGATATAGAACAAAATTTTTAAAAGCGAGATTTATTATTATGGGTTGGAAAAGCATTAGAGATTGTGCTGCTTTGTTCTTATATCGAAAATTAGTGGAGTTAGTGGAAATTTTTATTAAAAAAAAGGAGATATACACGAAAATTTTCGAATTCAATGAAAAAATTATGCATGTTAAAAAAATGTGTTGCCCGCACTATTTGGATTAACGCCTACATTTGAGGATGAATTCACTTGAAAGGTAATTCGAATAATTTATTTTTTTTTAGATTTGAGGATAAGTGGAATTCAAAAAAGTAAAATACCGTTAAAGTCTAATTAAATAGTTAATCTTTAAGCTAATAAATTTTGCAATTATCATTTTTTCTTGATTTAACTACTACTTTTACGTTATTTTTGGAACAAATAAAATAACTGTTAAAAATGAAATTTTAAATAGTTTAAATAAAATGACTTTCAAATTTAGAATATTTTACTAACAAAATTTTACAATGCATCAAATACGGGTAAGTTAATTTCCTTTACTTAATTTCTAGATTATTCATTAAAATCATTTTTTGAAATTTATTTTAACATTACAATGCAAATCTTTTCTTATTTTATTTTATAAAAAATAATTTTTTAACATATTCTTTTTCAAATGACTACAATAAAAGTTTATTCAAATGCATTAGTTTAAACTATAAGTTTTATTATCTAATTAAATATGAATTCATTTTTATGAAAATTCTCTTTTTGTGGGTATTATTAAGAAGGTTTTCTTCTTTATTACTTTATTATAAACGAGTAAACTGAATTAAATTAAAAAGAACTGTTCTAATGTTTTTTAATCAAAATTATATGCAAATTTATTGTTTTTTTTATTTGTTTGTTTTATCAATAATAATAAATATTATATTACATATTCAAAATAAATTATAAAAGACTACGCATTTAATTATATATAGTGTTTATTAAAACAATATTTTAATAAAAAATAATTAAATATCAATGTTAGAATCAATGTTATCATTCATAATTGATAAAATATTGATTTTAAAATATTCAATTAAAATTCGGAATTTTAATTTAAACATAATAAAAAAGCAGTTATATGGTATTTAAAACATAATAATAAAAATAAATATTGTATTTAAATAGCTGATTTTATTATTTATTTGCGCGATTTTAACGGTATTCTACTTATTATAATTATCTATGAAAAATTTGTATGCAATGCAGCACTTGCAGAGCTGTTCCAACCAGATTCAGAATTATTTAATAAAATTACTTACCTACATATTTAAAAAATTAATAAGACGATGGTTCCTTTTTTTGCAAAGTGAACAGGAAAAATATTACTGCAAAACAAATTGTTTTTTAAATTATCGAAGGAATTATCCATATCAACTTTTTATTAAATATTGAATCCACAATGTTTAATAGAGCTTAAATCTTAACGAACTCTTAATTTTAGAGTTTTTTTCTAATAGTTAAACAGAAAATAAGTATTTTATTAATTATACTTTCAAAAAAGATGAGAAAGTTCGACCTTTCGCTTTAATAGATTGCATTACAGGATTTTCATAAGGTTATAAGATTATAAGGCGACGATAAAGAGATCGTCCTTCACAATTTCCGTCATAAGTTCTTGAAAATATCATGCCATTTTTAAATACATAACCATGTTCTAGAATTGTTTAAATGTTTTAAAGTGCATAAATATGTTTTTTTCAAATACAGAAAAATATTTAATCCAATGGAATTTTCTCACTATATTATTATGATTTAAGAACTGACTGCGGATATCTTAGATAGCATCTTTTGTGGTTTAAGGGATGAATCTGAAAATTCAACAAAGTATTATTTAATATTCAATAGCATTTTTTTGTGATATAAAGGATGGGTCTGAAAATTTCACCAATTTTTTTGAAATATTGAAACAGATATTTTTAAGAACTTTTCTATGTAATAATACTTACTTTTAGTAATTTTTCTAGTTAATAATATTTATTTTAAAGAATTTTCAAATAAAATTTTTTTCCATTTCCTATTTCAACCTTATATTAAATTGTAATTAAAATTTCATCAATATCTTTCGTGTATATTAAAACCTTTTATAATGGTATTAATATACATATTTCTATGCATTGATAATTAAAAAAGTATCGAAATTATATTTGAAAACGTAAATGCAATCAAGAATTAACTACCATTTAGTAAAATACAGGTTCATTATTACGGATTATATCGATGTCTGTGTATTTTCTTTTCAGTTTCTTCAATTAGTTGTTATTTGTAGAACAACAATCAATTTTGGAAGATTTTATATCATAAATGCTCTGTCGCTGCTTTGAAAAGACAGCTATTTTTCAAATTAAGTCTTTCGAGATTTGACTTTTATTTGTACTACATCTTTTAAGTGCTTTTAGACCCAGTTATGAAATTAAAAAGAATTAACTATTAAATTATTAACTATAATTAATTATTAAATTAATCAAATTAACTAATGGAAATTATATCCGATTGCTTGACTTGCAATGTTAACAAAAGCTTTCATGCAACAGATAAATTAATAAATAACTTTTTTAACTAAAAGTTTTTAAAAATATAATAACAGAATTTTTTCGTGCACTATTTAACTCTAATATAATAAATAAGCAAATAATGATACATAAATAAACAAATAATAATAAAAAATGAATAAATAATAATAATTAAAATAATAAATAATATAAACTATTATGTAATAAAGCATGTAGTTTTGAGTTGGACTTTTAGAGTACAAATTTCGATGATACAGCGCATTTTAATTCCTTTTCCTTACATCTAAGTTACAGTTTCATCATTTATTTATTGGATCAGTACGGTGAAATATTTAGAATTCAGAGAAGAAAAATTCTCCAACAAAATCTTGATATTTCTTGATTAATAATTACATGTTGTAAAAGTGTAAAAATATGAATTCTGATTTTTTTATTATACTTTTTTTACTTTAAAAATAATTAATAAAAATTTCAGGAAAATCAGTGCGCTTTATTTACTTAGACTTAAATGCTTCAGAAACTCAACCAAGACATCTTAATGAAAAACATAGCGAAACTATTCATTATTTTGTTAATATGAAATAATTTGCAATATTTTGCTATTCTATTAATAAAACATAATTAATTTCTAATTTTTATTTTGATTACGTTTTATTCATTTCATACAGCCATACGCTAAATATATCAAAGTAAATTTCCTGTCGGATATGTATTTATTTTATAAGATACGATACTGTTTGAACAACTGCGTCGTTTTCTTCAAGCGTAGGTTGTAGCTAATATTTGAGCACGATATATTTGTTGATGAAAATGTTAAAGGGCATTGTGTAGATTATAAGATCCACAATGACCTTCACATTGCATCACTTTTGAACTTTGCATTTTCATAGATTATTAATATTGCGATTAATCTATTTCTCATATGTAAATTTTCTAATTTTATAAATATCCTTTAATGTTTAAAATATGAACATGAATAAGTTAGCATTAAATTCAGCTGTAAAGTGGTGGAATCTTATTGAAAAAGGGAAAGAAAGCTAACGATTAAATTTCAAAATGCTAATTAAATTATTTTTAAACAAAACAAGATATATTTAATAAAAAAGCAAGAGTTTTTTTTAAATAACAAATATATATTTTAAAGTCACACGTAGTTCTTAAATTAAAAGAAAAGAAAAAAACTTTTTTTAATCATGAAACAAATCATAACATAATACTATATTATAAATAATTTAGCACAATGTGCTTATTATAATTTTTAAAAATGTATGCTCGGAATTATTTTGAAAAATGGCAAGATCTATATTATTCTTTGAAAATAAAATTTTACATGAAGGTTTGGAATTCTGTACCTCTTCAGATACTTTACAAATTTTCAGTTTTCATGATCAGTAAGATTATTCAGGTACTTTTTAGAAAAAATCATATAATCAATTACCTATAATCATGTGTCTAATTTGAGCATAATAAATATAGGTATTAATTTATATTTATGATTATTAGTTTCATTATTTTTCTTACTTTTAAATTGTTTAATACATCACTAATTTTTTTTCTTAAACTTAAAATAAATAATAAATAAACTATTCGATATTATTATGCATTAAATTATTAATGATATTCTAAAGATAAAATAGTTAATTTAATATCAATTAATTACAAAAACAAATTATAGATATATATTAACTAAAACAAATCAAATTTTAAATTTAACAAATTGCTCCAATGTGCCTTTAAATATTATATTTCAACTATATTGTAAGTTACATAAGCATTTATCTGCGCAGTCGAAATAGAAATAATTTTTCCAGGACCTTCTTTCTAAATATACATGTCTGCCCTTGCTGTTTAACGTCCTGACATTTTGACTCTTTCGTTCCTTGGCTTTGTGAGTAACTACGTCATAGTTTCTCTAAGAAACCCCCCACTAAATATACTACGGCTCCAAATTACGTGAGCAGAAAGAGAGAGACAGAAAAAAAAGAATTCAACTAATTCGTTTTCGAAGTTGGCATCATCACAGTAGTGATACTGTTGCACGGAGCTAATACTGCTAAGGAAAATGTAGCGTGACTGAGAAGTCTGCTGCGTTTTTGTTAGTTGATGTTACTATTTCGTAACTTTTTAAAGTAACACTTCATCTGACAAGTGAGTTAAAAAGAAAGACAATTCTATTTAAACTGAGAAATAATTTTTTATGTATTTCAATCTGGCCAATCGTATGAGAAATAACATCCAATTAGGTGGTCCATTATTAATTGGTCAATGAAATGCTCATAAAAGACAAAGATAACAATAATAATACCATTTAATAGCTATACAGTAATCTATCAGTATACTTTTAATAGATGAATTCTTAATTTAGAATACATATCTCAATTGCTTTACTTACTTCCGTATATACTTTCAACTTGTGGTCAAAAATAATTTTATTACCTTAACAATTGGCATCATAAAAATCACCTGAAAGTACTTAAAGTTATTTTTTTCCTCTAATGGTTTCTCTCAATTGATATTTAATGTCTTTTGGAAAAATAACTTCTTGTGTAAACAATCTTCACATTGAAAAATTATTATCTCTTTTTAAATCTAATCTTGGTGCGCAATTTAATTTCAACACTTTCAACTGATGCGCTGCTTCGTAAAATACATTTCTTCTCGCGATTGTCTTTTTTTATTCTTTCAAATCTAAAGCAGGCTAAAATTTTCATCATTTCTTTCATAATTTTAATTCAACTAAAATGTTAGTACTTTAAGAACAACTAATGGGCTATTTTATCAGAAGAAACTATTTCCTACACGAAATATTTGAAAATTTGAATAATAATTATAAAACATATAGTATCTTAAACATATTCTTGAATTGAAATGAAAGTATGATGCATAATTATTACACAGAAATATGTAGAGCTTGCAAAATTCTAAAACATGAGTAAAATTTGATTAAAAATATATCAAACGTTTAGTGTATGAAGTTAAACAAAGCATATTACTTACTAAATAGATTATTAAAATATTAACTAGAAATGTCGGCTTTTTATAGTTTTTCTTTTAATCGGGTTTTCTTCTATTATAAATTGCGATTTTATTTCAAAAATTAAAAATAAAGTTATTATGAAGTTTTTTTTTCGAATAATTTTAGAAAATGCATTGAAATTTTAATCTTACCTTTAAACCCATTTGTTAATGTATATACTTAGAAAACGATATTAATTTCTGTTTTGAAATTCTCAAAATAATTTTCAGGTTATAGTGCCTAGATAGTTCATACATTTTTTATCTTTGCTCTTTTGTCATTTGTCACTAAGTAGTCAAAATTCAAACATATAGATTGTTTTAATATGAACTGAATAATATTATAAAGGCAATTTCTTGTACACTTAGAATGCAAAAGTAGTTTTTTTAGTAATAATGTATTAAATTAATATTTTTAATTCCCCAATAATAAAAATTATATTATTTACAGCACAGAATTGTTTGAAAAATGGGGAAATGCTGAAAATTATCTTAAGTAGTTAATGGCATATAGTCAATTCGTGAAGAAGCAACTTTCGAACATTAATAGCATTATATTCAAATGAATGATAATTTATCGTAATTAGCCTTCGGAATATCACAATTTGAGAGTTTGAAAGTATTATTCGAAATGATTTCGGTAATGTCAATATGCCAGGTATAAATATGTCGCTTATTGTATTATGACATGTATTAATTTTTTATAGCATTGTTACTTTTTGACTACAATTTCAGTTCATGACTTTATTTTTTGGAGCATATAAATAAATAGAGTTGCTAAATTACGTTTAAATTTTGTTTTCTGAGCATAACAATTTTATTTGTTTTTTTTATCTTCATTTCTATTTAATCAATGTATATAAAGAATAGCTGAGAGTCAATAATTCATAAGAATTAAGCTGACAAAAGGACTGAATTATTTAATTAAAATTAAAGAATATCAATTATTCTTTTTATTTACCCCAATCTTTTGCTGAGCGATTAAGATTGGATTTATTAAGATTTACATCGGATGTAACGATTTTTTTTTCGCTAATAAGGTTTATTTATTTTAACATGATTATTCTTTGTTTTTAAGGGAATATTTAAATTTAAAATTGTCTATGAAAAATGTATGTGTTTTTACGGAATGAATATTAAATAATTTTATCTATTTATTTCAGTTAAAGCAAAGTTCTAAAAAAATTTGGTTTGCATTTAAATTAATAAATTGCTTTATCATCTCCTCTTTTATTTTAACAGGGTTTTTTTTACCAGGAAAGGAAAATCTATATTTACCCGGAAAGGATATATAAATATATATATCAAATATATTAAACAAAAGGTTATCAGCAATGCTCTTGACTAAACAGAATTACTGACAAACAAAACTAAATAATAATATTATTATAAAAGGGAAAGTTTTTTTAGAAAGAAAATACTGATAAATTTATTGCATTCCAAATTTTGATGTTAGATCAATTTTATGTTGAACTATTAGCTTTAAAACTCCGTTTTTAGTTAATTAAATTTTTAAACAATAGATTAATAATTAATTTACATGTAATCTTATATACATATAGCATATAAAGTATTTTATTCTTATCAATATACGAGAAAAACCGAAACAGAATAAATATTCATTTTTAATTCATTTTCTTTGTCTGTGCGACTGCCAGTTATTCTTATTTTTTTATTCAATTTTCAAAGAAATTACGCTTGTTTTTAAAATGTAGACTTATTTTTTTTGTTCTCCGTATCCTAATCATATCGTATTATCGATACTTTTACGAATAAATTGTTTTTCGTTTTATTCGTTCTACGGCAGAAATAAAATATAAACATTTTAAAAATGAATATATTTTTTTAACCCTGAAGCAAGTGTGCCCCTTATCAGGTCATGGAATCAATTTATATTTCGTTACAATCACCACTTAACTATTCATAATTTTTTGCCATCTTATGTTGTATTATCTTGCAGTCATACTAGCAAGATGTATTGTAATTCCAAAAGGAAATTAATGTAATATCTTTAGTATTTCTTGATGCAATACCTTTAGTATTACTTGAGAACAACTTGATGTCAAGTCAAGCACTGTAGGCCCTAAGAGATTTTCTTAGAAGTTTTATATTTCTTACAAACTATTTTCATAGTAATAAATAATATCTACTATAACATACGCAACTATTTTAAAAAACCTATCATTTAATAATTTCATTAAAAAATTCATTTAAAAAAATTTTACATAAAAATGATGCTAATATGTATAAAGCTCTTATATCTTCATTTTTTTATTATGTTTTCACTTATATTTATTCATTTATATCGATGGTCTGTATTTCTTCCAAATAATGCAAATAATTTTCAGTTTTTACTATATAGATAAAAATACTTGGCTATAAAATAATTTGAATAATCTTTGGAATTTCGTATATTGGATAGAAGCATTAAAATTATTAAATAAATTGTCGTTATTCTTAAATAAAAGTTTTAAATGATTTTAAAAAATCGAAAAAATACCAGGTATAGTTCAAATATTGTGCCAACAGATATTTTGATTTGTGTTCTTTTTCTTAGTAAGAATTTTAATTGTTATGTTTATACTTAAATGTGATGAAATTTAAAATTTTCTATAAAATAATTTTTTTTACTAATTCGTAGTCATTGAAATAAAGTTAGTTTCAACAATCTGACATCTTCTAACTAACATTAATCTTTCAATAGCAAAAAAAGATCTTTAATTTAATATTTCTTTTATAAATTACTTTCGTACATTGAAATCTCAGATAAATCAGCTAAAAATTGTGTAGGCATATTGTAGACATTCCAATACATTTCTGATTTTTAATGATATCCTAAGATGCTTGCACTCATTGTGGGCGTGATTTATTTTATTATTCGTACAAAATTGTTAAATACGGATGTTTTTTTAAATTAAAAATCTAAAGTGAAAAATATATATCTTGTTTTATAAGAACTAGTGTTATAAATATTTTAATGTATTTTTATGACGTTTGCTTTCGAAATTGTTTACCTTATAGAGATCGTAATAACTTGTACAATAATGGCTAAATATGGATATTTTGTTTATAAAAATCTAAACTGAAAAAAATATATGCCGAATAATAAGAACCATTGTTATAAATGCATTAATAGGCTTTCGTGACGTGTGCATTTTAAGTTGTTTACTCCCAAAGTAATAGTGATTTATTTTACAACTTGCGCAAAAATTTCCAAATATGGCTATTTGTTGAAAATCTAAACCAAAAAAATAAATTTGTCGAATAATAAGGATCTATGTTATAAATTTATTAACATTTTTATATGACGTGTGCATTCTAAATTGTTTACCCCCAGAGTTATAGTGATTTATTTTATAAATAGCATAAAAATTCCCAAATATGGACGCTTCCTTAATAAAAAACCATAAACTGAAAAAAATATCTGGAATAATAAGAACCATTGTTATAAATGTATAAATGCATTTATATGACGTGTGCATCCTAAATTGTTTACTCCCAAATTGAAAGGATTTATCTTATAGCTTATACGTATATAAATTGCCAAACATGGGTGTTTGGTTACAGATCATTAATATTGTTTACCAGCATTAGGATTGGTGCAAATAATATGCTCTTTAATACGTGGTACAAAATAAACGTGTATTTACAATAGTAGTCTGACGTACACGTGGAGAAACATGATCATAAAGATCTCTGTGTTGGGGGGAAGGTTTTTTTTTTATTGTAGTTGCGATTCTTAATCATGTAATTTATGTGCTCATATTATCTTGTCAGATTTTTATTACATAAACGAAGACAAGTTTATCGACCGCAAGAATGGATTGTAGATCAAGCCAAACAATGGCGATTTTTATCAAAACGTCTGGAACATTCCCAAATCAAACAACTTAAATATTTATTGCTGTTTGCAATTTTGTTCTTGTTTCCCATCGTACGGGCTACTTCTGTCCTAAAAATTAAGAATTTCTTTTGCGCGGACCTTCATTTCACCATTTTCATTCTGATATTATTAAAAAAATGTTATTATTCTTAGTATAATATTTTGTTTATAATTTCGAAACTAATCAAAATTTATACACCATTTTCATTGAAAAAATTATAATTTTTAGAATTATAAAAACTTTATTAAAAACATTGCCCTCTATTTTACAAAATTCTTAATGTAAGAATAATAATACATTAGATATAATTTTACAGTTATTGCTTACTTCATTAATATTTACGAAAATTATAATTATCAAATTTTCACGCTGTAATCGTTTTCTTTGAAATATTTGCCATTTCGTATCGTTAAATAATATGCTAACAGTGATTCATTTACATAAAAATATCTTTTGATAAAATAGACATTAACATGAAATAGTAATTTTTTGCTATTATTATTGTTAAAACAGTGACAAAAAAAATGAGAAGTGCTACGCATATTCAGCGCATTAATTAACTTTCTTTCTCGTAGATGGCGCTGTGCAATAATTTGTTTGGAGAGAATGGGTTGGCTGATTTCTTTTGATTCAGTCACTTGAATTCTGTTCAGCTATTCATTTATTTTTTAAATCCTTTCTTCTTTGATTTAAATATTTATCTCTTAATTTGTAAAATTTAATTTTTAAATCTTTTATCTTAAACGTTTTGGCTTATTAAAATAATCACATTTTGTATGACTTCATTTTTTAATGTAATCGGCTAAATATTACAAAGTGAAATAAAATTAGAAAGAACAATTGCTTTAATAAAATTTCTCTTTTTATATTTTTAACATTAAATGGAATTTCATATAAATATACTTAATAAAAATTTTGATTTAACATAAATTTTGAATTAAGAAATTAAGCTAATTTACAAAAGTTTAATTAAACAGCATGAACTTTTTATTAAATGTAGATAATTTCAAATGATTAAATAACAGTTAAAATTAAATAAATGGTCAAAATTTTAAAAAATTTTGAAGATTAAATAAATATTCAAAAATATTATATGTATCAAAACTTGCAAGTAAAGCAAATTACCTCATTATTTGCTAGAATTTTATCTCAAATAATGTAAACCATGGTTAAAATAAAAACTCTTTTTAGTATTTTAAATTTCTCAAGGAATATTAAGTTAAAGAAATAACTTTGATGCAAATAAAAAAAATCAAAATGATTAAAAACAGGGAGTGTCTAATAAATGATTTTTCATTTTTTTAAAAGCATGATTTTTATAACTAGTAGTTCAGGATTCACTTAATGTCTTTAATGTAATCAAATTGCTTGATTTATTGAATATTTAAGCTGCTTAGAATCTTCATTTAAAGCTTTATTATGAAAAAAAATTGCAAAACAAATTTTCAAACTGATGGATTATTATGAGTATTTAAATACAAAATAACAAATCTCTTGTTCTCTTGTTTTACAAATGTCTGACTTATATAATTATTGTTAAGATGAATATGCCCTTTTTCATAGATAAATGTGCAAACAGTTTAAAGAATGTTCGAAAATATTTATAAAAATTGTCATGAACTGAAAATATTTAGCTTAATTACTGAATTTAAAAGCCTTTAAATTTACTCTCGTTAAACCACTGAGAGCAGATAGGGGCGAAAAGAATCGCATTATGGCCTTGCCGCAATTTACTTTCGCTGCACTACTAATAACCCCTTACAACAAAAGAAATTAATGTTGCTAAATAAAACTATGCTTTAATTTTAAAATAGAATCTTTATCTTTTTTAAACGAATGATGCAAATCCGCAATAAATATCATATTTTAAATCTCATCAACATCCTATTAGATATCAATAAAAGAAAAGAAAAGAAAACGCGAACTCAGTTAAAGTGAGTGAGGAGATAAAGTTAACAGGTCTTAAAGATAAAAGTGGACAATTTTAGTCTTATCGTCTAGTTAATTCAACACAGCAGATGAGAGAACGGATAAGAAAGGCAGCATTTCATGATAAGGCCATAAAATATAACAAAGCATCACTGAATGAAGTTCTGTAAATAAATCCAGTATCACTCAATTGCAGTGCCGCCACTACCACCTGTTGAACACGTCGCTTTCACGAAAAAAGGCCCATTCACGCTCATTGTACCGTGATCTATCTGTGCGCACCTCCCTTTCAAACAGGTACCACTATCGTCACTAAAATACGTGGAAGTTTGATTGTAATTCACACAAATGTTTGATACAGCTGTCCATTTCATTTTTATTGAGAAAAAAAAAAACGAAGACTGATTAGAGCCGGAGGAGGGAAATATCCTAATAAACATATGGAGAAGAGTATGCTAAAAAGAGGATTTTGAAGTAACTGACGTCAACCAATTGACGTCGGATTTACGTACAGCACAAAAGAAATTTGTTTTCAAATAAAAACCTTAAGGAAAGCTAAAAATAAGCAGCAGCTACTATGCAGTGTTAAGCTTAGGTAGCAACGACTAATTTCGAGAGCAACACCTGGCAAGACATGCTCCAAAAGAGCAACTGCTGCATGAAAAAAATTTATTACTGCTGAAATATCTATTTTTATATTTATAAAATGATCCCTTATAAAAATGAAAATTATTTTTTATATCATCCTCCCTCTTCCCCACACATAAATTTTAAAAAATTTGCTGTTTAATTCTGAAAAAAAAATAATAATCTGTAAGCATATTTTATACTTATTTATGTTATAAATATCACTATGTATCTTCAGTAATACTAGTATTTATTTTTAATACTTAATATAGGACTTTTTAATTAAAAAAATACTTTTAAAGAAATATTTTATTGATATCTAGATGTGTGATCAGTTTATTTTATATACTTTAATTAATTTTGTTTTTCATTTTCCTTCAGTCTAATTCTTCTCTTTCTGGAACCTAAAATTTTGATAGAAATTTTTCTGATTTAATCTTAAAAGTTTTATAATTGTTAAAACAGGACATAAATGCTATGATGGATTATTCATAGATTTGAAATGAACTATAAATAATGAATATTCCCCCAAAAAATCATAAAGTCATAATAACTAATTCAATATTTTATCTGATATTTATAGAAACTTCTAACCTCTATGAAACTTTATTATTACAATCTAATTTCAATAAATGGTGAAGCATAATGCATGAAATTATTACTTATACAATAGTTTGCTAACTTTATGAAAAAATTGATTGCTACATAAATTTTAAAAAGGGGGAAAGTCCTATGAAATAATAAATTAAAGGCATCAAATAATCATTTATTAAATTTATATCTAAATAATTCATTAAATCAGACTAAAAGCCATTAGAATATATTCATGAAACTTTATTAACAAATTAGTTAAAAAACAAACTAAATTTAGTAGCAATGTTAGATAAGGTATTATATTAATTAACATTAATTCTAATCTTTTTTAAAAAATGTAAATTATGATTTTTTTATGTAAAAAATTGTTCTTTTTAGAGCTGTACAATTTAGAAAAAATAATGTTAGTCAAAGAGCACAACATACAAATTGTTGCTTATTTTATAGTGATACTTTAAAAAAATTTAATATGGTATTTTGGAAATGTATTTTCTTTTTGATATAATTTGAATTATCCTAAAATAATGATTTAAAAACAATATAAATGTTTTATTCCTTTTAAATTTTATAATTAAATAACAAGCAGATTTTTTTTTAAAAAAAATTTCTACTTGAAACAGATTCTGAGGTTTTGATTAACTGATTATTAATTAAAAACATAGTAATAATGAACTTTACTTTATTCTATGTGATTATAAAAGTTTATTTTATTTCTAATTATATACCAATCACACCCTGTTGCTATATTCTTGGATACGATCGTAATGCTATAATAGTTTTCTTTTATTTTTACTTTATTTTGTTATCTTGAAAATTTAAATAAATAATTTGAAAATTTTAATTTGAAATTTGTGAAAAATTCTTATTTCGCAAACTCAATAATTTCTATTTCTATCAAAATGATTTTTTTCGTTTCTATGTCGAATAATGGATGAATTCAAATAAACTTCAGAACATTCAAACTGTAGCATTCAAAATAAGGTAATAAATTAGTTTGAAGAAGTGTTTATTTAAATAAACTATTAATTTTAAAGAAGAGTTACTTTATTTACATTTATAGGTTTAGAAACCTCTGAAAATAAAAGTTCTTCCTTGAAAGTCTTAAAGTAGTTGTTAATTCGTTTTATCCGATAGTAATGCACATTTTTTCCCTTTTTATAAGTATTATTTTAACTTTTTTTTTCGTCCGATAGATTTAGATTTTCCAGAAAATTGTAGTCTTATTCGACAATTCATCTCTAAGGTCTGCCGTAGACGACGATATTGAGATAACAATAGTAAAAAAGAATCTAGGAGCAAACTTTCTTTAAAAATTAATAAATTCTATAGAATATTTTATGGTTTCTTAATTTTCTGTCTACTCCCTACTTTATTGACTGAAGAATTCAGATTTAAGAAAGCTAAAAAATTCTGTAAAGGGTTTTGAATTCGATATAATAATAAATCTAATAAGCGTCCAGTACATACAATAATATATAAAAAAATTTATTATAGAAGCGATTTTCAAATTAAAATTGCTACAGCTTTATTTTTCCCGTTTTATCGTCTTTTCTATCTTGTCTATTGAATTTCTTCGTGTTGAATTTATAAAATGTTCTATTTAAAAGTTTAATATTATCTTCTATGAAGCGACAGTGATAACTAAATATGAAACTCCGCACGCTACATTTCTATAATGGTCATCCATAAGAATCATTTTTAATAATTAAAGAATTCAAGTTAAAATTAAAGAAAATTAAAATTAATGAAGATTTTAATCTCTAGACTGCATGAAAATGTTTTAAGTTTGATTCATGCGTCTATATTATTTTTAAAAGCGAACACTTATTATAACAGCGGCAGCATGTATCAAAAAGTATACATATTTTAAATATTCGTTGCAAGTATACGTAAATGAACATAGTTATTAAAACAATGAAAAGTATTATATTACAAATATTTAAAATATTTATTAACAAAATTTGTAAAAATTAGTTAATTTTAAGAATTTTAAAGTTGTGCAAAAATAGTTTCTCCGTAATAACATGCTTCGAGTTTATAGCGGGAAACACTTAATTAACACAATAGTAATTTTTCATTAATTAAATAATAAATTAAAATTACGAAAAGTGTCTTTTAGTGTGCAATTACTTCCCAAAAAATAGCAACTTATGTACATTTGGCAATTTTAGAAACAGTTGTCAATTCTATAGAGCGTTTTACGGAATTTATAGTCATTCACGATTCTCTTTTTAGATAGTATGATAGCTTATAAATACTATAACATAATAGTTTCTTACAGTGATCTTAAAACCTATTTAAAGACTGCAATAAAAAAATATGGTTTAAAAATGATTATAATTCTGTTTTAAAGATATATCTCCACCATCTATATTATATTGTACAGAAACTATTTTAATGACTGAATAAAAAATAATAATAATTGCTCTGCTTAATGGTTTGGAATCAAATAAAACTTAGAAAGCATCCCAGAGTTATTATTCAATTTCTAAGAATAGCCTGCAGCTGAGGAAGAACGAAATTCCGCTTAGATGTTAACAGAATCTCTTCGTTCAATTTAGCAAGTTCGGGAAGAAACCCGTTGGCAAATTTAACACCCACCGAAACTAACACGTCTCAAGGTTCCTTCAAAAAACAAACAAAAAGAGAAGGAAAGCGGCGTCTCCGTTGAAATCGGGCTTCTTTCCAACAATTCCAAGACGTCATAGGCACGTCAAATGCAATGCTCCAATCGCGGCACTGGAACTGTGAGGGCTCGGTCGTTGTGTAAGAGTTCCGTCCCAGACGATTTTGTAACGGAAAAAATATTTACGAAAATTTTTGTTCCCTTCGCAGTTCAGTGCGTTCAAAAATTGTTTGTTGTTACTTATCGTTACGTACATCGACGAGTACATTTTAGATGATTTACTATTTTGCGTCTGGAAAAAAAAGGCGCGTTCCCTAGAGCGAGAACTTTTCCATATGTATTCTCGTAAAAAGATTCGATCTAACGATGAATTTCAGGAGAATAACAAACAATCTGTGTTGCAAAATATCACAATATTCGAAATTCAAGTTAAAGAGAATGAAAGCGTTTAGTTAAGCTAAAAAGAAGCTAAAAATTCAGAAAATAGGTGTGTTGAAACAAACCAATGAAACCTACATACATCAATATAATTTTTTTAAATAATAATTAGAAACTGTTAAATAATTTCTTAAAAGAATTTCAAAAAAAGAGGAAGGAGATAAGTTATTTAATGTTCCTTTAAACTGCCCCATTTGCATTGGTGATGGCAAATTCACTGTTTCCTATGTGGAAGAAACGTTTCTTAGTTCAATTTTTCCTTTTAAAACGAAGTATTTACCAATAAGTACAGATGAAAACGGTATAGTTTGGAATGTTTAATTTAGATCCGGCAGACCCTTATAATTCTGAATTTAAAAAAAAGGAGTCTGTTACTTCTAATACGGAGTATTTGTCAACAGCAGTTCATACTATTTAAAATCAAAATGTTAAGTGCACTTTATTACAAAATATAATGCCCGAATTTTATAATAAGAAACGTGAGAAAAACAGAAAAAAATCACTAATATGCAATTAATTTATTTAAGCATATGGAAATAAAGCGCAAAACTACAATAAAATTTTCTTTATGGTATAAATATATGCAAAAACTAAATTTAACTTACAGGCAATATAAAACTACTCAAGCAACAATTTATATTTTTAGTAGGAAGTATTTATATTGCAATCTCTGAGCTGTTAAAAAAAGCTTTTTCTTATATTTTTGAACCAAAGTTTAGATCCCTGTGGCTCAAAATTGACATTAAAACCCATCACCTATCAAAAAACTGTGTAGTCTACCTTAATAGTATAATACCTTTAAAGTCTACTGTTGCAGTTTATTATAATTTATATAACAAACGAGAAACAATTTTTATAAAAATTATGTTTAAAACATTAATATAAAGAGCATGTAGAGCTAGAAAGATACTAAAAAAATATACTAATTTATGAAATTAAGTTTTAAAGCGAAAAATGTTCTTTTTATTGCACTAATATGTGAAAGTAAAGAGGAATTACAGAGAAATTCAATGCAAATTCTTTATTTATTCCCTTATCAATATTTGTTGTTTGATTTTAATCAAGCATAAGATTTAATAATTATAGACTAGAAGAATAACTATAGAAAAATAACTAAAAAGGATTTTTACAAATCAAAAAATAATCAATTAAGTTTCAACATAATTATAAACTTACTTAGAAAATATGTTGTTGATTTTTCGTTTCTTCTGTAAGGAAACGGCACCCAATTTTAAATTTATTCCAATAATTTTCTTACTAATATTCAGCAAAAGTGTATGAGTTTTATAATAAAATAATTCATTTATTTATCTCTATACATACATATAGAATGTATAGATGAGCAAAAAACAGGTTAAGGATTTTTTTATAAATAACATTGGTATTTGTATCTGTAATAATTTTAAATTCATTTTTAAACGTTCGTTTTTCGTGTTCGTATTTTAAAATACACTAATCTATATGGATATAGTATACATAAGCATAATTCGTTTTCAGAATATGCATTCAATCAATTGTAACAAATTCTTGCCAACTTTTAAAAATATGAAGCTTTCTATAACTGATAATTTTTTAATCTTCATCCAATAAGATACATTTAATTTTAATGAATTAAATAATTATAAAAGAAAATAATTAGCTTCAAATTTTATCTTCAACACGTTATCTTGCCCAAATTTTGTTTTTATCATTGTTGTCCAATATATTGTGACATATATTTGATGAATGAAATACTTCTCTGAATTAAGGATTTTCATAACTCATTTTAAACGTAATGTCGTACTACTGCTAGTAAACTTAAAATTAAACTATTACTTATCTTCATATAAAAAATTCTTCATTTTTTACCGCGGGTTCGTGAGTACTTTCTCTATATTTTTTTATGAATTACTACTAAGCTTACTTAATGGATTTTTCTACCAACAAATTTTCCAGTTCTGCATAATTACTCTCAGAATACATAAATTCTAAAATTTTCACATTTGAAGAACACAAAAAGAAATAAGTTAACAAAGAAAATAACATTTTGACTTGGATAGGAATTATACATTTTCTAATGAATCTAACATTTGAGTTGGATGTCAAATCAAATATTTTTTTATTCAGATCTATTTTTATTAAAGTGTTATTGGAATAGGCCTTTTCTAACTTTATTTATTTAGATTTTTTAAAATATTCTAAAACATGTTACATGTCTAAGATTCAAACAATGCAAGTATGATATTTTAAATAATTCAGTAGGATGTTCTTACTTCTTAAACATCAGATGATTACTGATTAAATCCAAAGTAAATCGATATTTGTATGATATGTCATCAAATAGTTTTGTTTTGACTGAAGAGAATTTCCTGAAAGACCTTCCTGAAATTTCCGCTTATCTAACTGAAGTAGCCAGGTTCACGGTCAATAATGATCCCCGGCTTGTTACCCTGGGTAATAGTTGCTATGCAACATGACGTCACTGAATACGTCATTACAGTTGTTAGGCGCTAGGTTAAAAATTTGCTTGGAATTCT
>JAOUZG010025578.1:3176279-3225296 GCA_026289955.1 Argiope argentata
ATATATATATATATATATAACTTTAATGAATAAGAAACTTTATGTTTAATATTTTAATAGTCAAGGAAAGAAGATACCCTTATTTGAAGTCCCTTTGCCTGTTAGAAATATCCTAAATAGTTTTTTTTTCTGAAGCTATTGTTAATGTAATGGAAAATTAAATAGGATCAATTATAGATTAAAGATTCAACCACCGAAATACAAATTCTGATAGAACAATCCCTTACGGGTTTTTAATTAAACTAAACTTCTCAAGAAAAGTAATATAAAATACAAAAAGATATAATAAACATTAATGGTAGTAAAATTTTGATTCAATTAAGTTATTGTATTTGATACAATTAAATTAATTATTATTACAATAAGTTAATTATTATTGTACATAATACAATTAAATTATTGCATCTCGATACGTTTGAAAAGGCAATCTTAGAACTTAAATTGTAATATTTTGTTTTATAAAATTCAAGGTTCAAAAATCGATAAGATATTAGAGAATTCAGTTACATAAAAAATTGCTGAAAATGCAATCGCTTCGTCTTATTTCAATGAGCCTTATTTGATAAATAAGGTATGCTCAAATTATTTTTATATCAGTTTAACTGTATAACCCATAAAAAATTCTTAAAATTCTTTCTTAATTACTATGATATGAACTATATCAAAAAATACTTTTCTAATTTAAGCATAATAATGAAATAAATATATGAAAATTAACAACATAGATAACTTTTCATACAAATTTCAATACATATGCAAACATTAATTTTTTAAAATTTTGATTAAATATAGTTAAAATTTTGTTTTGATTAAATATATGTTAAGCGTTGCCAAATTAAAATTAATTCCGAGTTATTTTGAAAATTAAGAGCACTGAAATCAATTTAAAAGTTCGAAAAAAGATATTATTTCATTCGAAATAAGTTGAAAAAAGGAAAAATGTTTTCGGGACGATCAAAAAAAAAAAAGACTCGCGTTAATGACAAGTATATAGATTTCTGATTATCAAAATGTAGACAGTAAAAACAATTAAGAGATCATTTTTGTATAGATCTACAATGATAATTTTTCTTCTTCTGTCACAGTTCTATATTTATGCTTTCTTAATAAGTTTAAATCGAAAGTACTAATTTTTCTAATACCGCAAAACTGATAAAATTCACTTCTCATCTTCCAAACATTTCATTTTTAAACAGATATAGAAATCTATTTCAAATAGAAATTTGATCAAAATATTCATTAAAAATTATCTATAACTTATTAATATTTGAGGTGTTGAAAAAATTCAGCAAAGATTTTTTAAAAACTCTACTATTAAGAAAAAAATAAATATACTTTTCAAAATGCAAATTTTGGTGTCATCAGCCTGTTAAAGAGTAATTACATTTAACCATTATGCTGATTTGAAAATGAATTATATTTAAATTGTGGAAAGCTAAATTTTTTCGAAATATTATATCTTTAATTTTTTACGAAGTACTTTAACTTAAACTCCTATAATATCCTGCTTTACTATTCATTTACAGTTTTATATTATCTAATATTTTTGATTTATTTTATTAACAGCTTTTTATACTATATATATATGTGTTAGATTGTTTGACTGATCTGAATTTTGCCTTCTACACGAAACTGATATACACAGCGACACCGGTTCACGATGCGTTAAAAATAAACATATCTAAAAAACATAGCTATTACTTTGTTATCACTTGAATAACATTTTAAAACTCATTCAAAAAAAGCTTGGTAAAACATTTTAAAAAATCATCAGAAGGGTAATATCATTCCATTTAAATAATTGATTTGATTTTAAAAAACAAAAGGTTTAAAGCAACTATCTTTACAAAAATATAGCTATCCTCTTGCATTCCAAAACAACAACAAAACAAAAAAAAAGGTGGAGATAACAACCATTTGTTATTATTGATGAGATACTTTTCTTTAATCGGATACCAACCTACCCCAAGTACCGATTCACCAGGGAATGAAACACCGCTACAGGTGACGATGAGAAACGGGGACAGGACTTCAGGATGCGATCGTCATCTCTCCCGATCCTCCTAGCAACTGTGCCCTCGCACCGATCCAGTTACCGCTACACTCCGAGTGATCGATAATATCTGGGTTCCGGTACAGGTACTGTCCTTCAAGTTCAAGGTAGTGGTGGGAATAAAGGGGGCTCTGACGTCACATTATGGACTTTACGTAACCCTTTCGTGAGAAACGCTAATTTTTCATCAGCATTCTTTTAAGTCTTTCCGATTTTTGATAGTTGGAAAAGGAAAGAAAAAAAATCTATGCTATTGTAATATTTTTCCTTTAAAAAAACTTCAGTGTTATGCAGATTTATGTAACTTTGTCTGACGATCACAAGAAAAATAGTCTTTAAATAAACTTTTCTGTTAGTTTAACTGAATTTATAATAGCATTAAATGTAGTGAAACTTTACTTATATATTATGCAATTGCTATAAAATTATTCCAGTAACCAGAAATGCTTAACATAAATAATTCTGTTTCTGAGTATTAAGAGAAATCCTACGTGCACGAAATTAAAAATTAGAGAAAATCATTTGCACATTGAAATCGTTTTATTTAAATACATCAATTTTAAAGACTGATATACACAGCAACATCGACTCACTATTAAAAATAAACACATATAAAAAACAATTACATATTTAAATACATTATTTTAATACATTAATTTTATTTAAATTCATTTATTATTAAGTTTTATTTAAATACATTAAATTAAGACTGCGATTGTGTGATAAGATTTATTTATTAACTAAATATACATTAAATGTATCGGAACTTTGCTTACGTATTAAATTATACAGTGGATATTAAAAAAAATAACCTAGTGATTAGAAATGCAAGACATAAATAAATCTGTTACAGAATATTAAAAGAAATCATATGTGGGGTGAAATTAAAAATTAAAGGAAATCGTTTGCACTCTGAAATGGTTTGGTTGAAATAAAGTAATTTAACGACTGTGATTGCATGTTAAAATTTATTTATTGAAAACGCGCCAAATGTGTTGAAATTTAAATAACATATTACGACCAAAAGAATATGTTGCAAAATATACCGAATAATTAAAAATGCATAAAAGTATTTTATCAATAATTTCGGGAAGTTATCGATAATTATTTGCTTCTGTTAATGTTGCACAACAATAATAATTTTTCTGGTACGTCCTTGTGTCAGTATTTCCACCAAATACCAGATTATTATAACTTTTACATCATATTTTGCATGCGTTACAAAATAATTCATTGCAAACTAAAATTTTCTTGCTGTACCTCTTCGATTCTTGAAAAGATTTTTTCCATTATATTATCGATTATAATTGATAATTCTGAATATACTAAAATGAATTTTTATAAATTTTCTATAAATATACTGATAATGAAGGCAAATAAAAACTTAATAATAACTACTATGCTTCATTTGCAATCTTTTAGATAATTTGTTGCATTTAAATCGGGCAATGTTTTTTTTTCTTTTCATATGCTCATTTGCATTCCAATCAGTTTCACAGAGTTCATTCTTTAAATAAGTTGATGTTAATTATTATAAGTGCATTATGTTGCTATTTAATATAAAAATTTATTTTATATGACATCAATGACTTAATAAGTATGTGAACCAAAAAATTCAAATAACTTACTTTTAAAGTACGCATTTTTCAAATAATTACGCATAAAGACAATTTAGTTATGCAAAATTTAGTTTTTTTGCAAATTTACGTTGCTATATAATTCCTAGAACAGTAATTCACGAAATTTAAACATGACGTCTGAATTAATTCCCGGGGTTTGAAAATTCGTGACGAATGTAATAGACTGCGCATGCGCCCATTATGACAGAGGTGGAATGCTACGTCACAGTGACGTCACATTAATACAGGGGGCCTCGTATGAAATTGTCTGACCGTCACACTGATGACGTCAGCTGTATCCCAGGAATGAATGAAGAAATCGATGAATTCAGTTCTGGGTCACGTCATGGAAGGGGTTGCCTCGGCCCAGGCTGCTGAGAAATACCGTTTGCAGAATCTCAGCACATGCAAAGAACATTCCAGGTAGAGAGGTTTCTTTTAGTTTTTTTTTTCTTTAAAAGACCAGTATATTTCAAATTTAATTTTAAAAATTTTAGAAAAACTGGATTAAATGAAAAATATTTTAAGCATTAAATTAAATGCAAAGTGAAATATTCAATATTGTCTAATTTTAAATTGATCTTTATTAATTACTTGGCTTTATTTTTGAAATTAAAAGGAATCTCAAATTGCATGGTCCATAAATTCTATTCTTTTATGAAAATTTGTTGGAATCATATGAATAAAACAATTCGGATTTATTTAGTACTTTTTAAATCATTTTTTCCATTTTTTTAATTTAAAAAAATGTAAATTATTAAATATTAATTTTACAAATGCTAATGTATTATTCACAGATTTCAAGTTATTGTAGTTTTTCTTTATCCATTGCCAATGTTTTGAAAACTTATTGAAAGCATTTTCTCATATTGCATTTCAATTCATTTCCATTTCAAGTTCAAAAAATTGGTACTTTTATCTGTATTTTTCATACAAAAAATAATAAAACATTCGCAGGAAATTAATCCTTCTAAAAGATGAATTTACCACAAAAACTATTTGTGTTAGGTTCAGACATGCAATTTTGTCGTGTATAATTAATATGTCATGGTTTGACTTAATTCATTGTCAAATAATCGGTTAATAATACAGTCTTAACATCAAAATCATGTATGATGTGACTAAATAAACAAGGTTTTATAAAATTTAAACTAAACAGAAAAGAAATTAAAACATTCCCAAAATAATACAACTTTAAACCTTGTGTAAGAAAAAAATGAGATTAATATTTGTAAAAAAAAGCTACCAACAAGATTAAAAAAATTGTAAGAAGAAAAGCGAAAAAAAAATCGCCTGAAATTGATCAGGAATTTGAAAAAATAATATCGCTGGAGTTTTTAAGCCATTAATTAAAAACGTTTTTTACTTGTTGTCGTTCAAAGTTTAAGAATAACTTTCTTATTTTTTCTAATCATTTGAAATTCTAATTATTGGTAAATATGTTCTTTGAGTCGTTATCTTTTCGACAAGACTGCTGCATGATTCTAACAATAAATTCTTAAAAATCATTGATTTACTTTTTATGGCATTAAATGATACTTGCTTTCAATTGCTCTGTTATATTTGAGTTAAACGGCAAATTTAAACTAATCTAATCAACTGTTGCTCAGTGTGCCGCACAAATTAAATTTAATGTTTAAGAACAAAAATGGGCAGGGAATCACAGTACAGCGTTAGGCAAAAGGCCATTAGATCTTAAGTGGCGTTCACAGTTATGTTTAACATGCTATTCCATTATATATAACAACAAACTTATGTGACTTTTTATACGAGATTTTTTATTTCAAATATAAATTCCAACAAAACCTCAATTTTTATTCATGCAGAGTCGTAAAGAAATAAATAAAAGTGAAATCAATAACAATGATAAAGTTTTAATATATTATAAATAATCAATCAAAAGGTCTAAAAATTGACTTCACTGAACTGGTGAATTCGTGGAATTTTTAACGAATTAACCTTAAAAAATATTTTTATTTTTTACAGGATAATAAAAATAAATGATAAACATTATTAACAACATTTTTTTTTAATAATCAGGACAATACATGCTTTATTTATTTTTATTTCTTTTTCGAAATAAAACAATTTTTTTCCTGGTATATTAATGAATTTAAAGAATGAAAGTGTATTTTTAAAACTGATTTTTTACCATTTTCATAATCTAAAACGAGCACAAAATTCAAAATTTAAGAAATTAACAATAAAATGGACAAATTTTGAATGTGGGTAAAAACTAACATTTTTTATCTGAAACAAATACATGTTAAGATTTAAAATCTCAATGCCCTTCGACACATTAAAAATAATTATTTCTTTCGCATGGCGTTTTAATCAGCACATTTCCTATTGCTTTTATATTTGGTATAAAGTAGTATTTAAAAAATTACATTTTACTAACCATATTAAAATTTAAATTACCGAATTTTCAAAAATGACAGTTTATTTGAAAATAAACTTCTTTGCTGCTGCTTTTTTCAAAAATAATCAAATTCTGTCAAAAAAATTTGTTTTTCAAATCTCTTTGATCAGAGTCTATAAATTGCGTTTTCTATATCATCGACAATTCGAATTCTGTATTTATTTCCTTGGAGATATTTTTGAGAGCGGCAAATATGAGAGAAAAATAGAGATCCTAAAAATAGTAAAAATGAACTTAATCATAACTGATATTATCAAAACTAAAAATTGTTCTATTTTTGCACAAAAAATAACATATGGAATTTTGGTGTAAGTAATGCAAATACGAAAACAGCCCCCACAAAGTAAATGTAAATTACTCCAGCTATTTTTAAAACTCCGCCAATATCGATTTAATGGATCTGCTCGATGTTATTGGTGTTTTGCATGCAAGGCAGATAATGCATTAAACTGGAAATTAAAGAGCTCTAAGCCTAGCAACAGCATCATCCCCTACAAGAGCCCCGTTACTGTGATGATCACGTGGGTAGTTCGATTAATCGATAGAGGTTTCACGTCATCGTTTCCTCGGCAATGACCCAGACCCTGGACACCCTTCCCCTACTACGTCACAGAATCACCTGGGTTGTGATGTCACGGCAGGTACAGCAATTAATGACGTTACCTGTGACGTAGTAGTAGTACAGCTGGTACTGTAAGCCCTTTATCCCCATCGATTTTTCTTCAGGTAAAGATAGAGTTTCGTAAAAGAAGATATCTGTGGAGCTATTTCTGGAAGCCATCCACAAATTTCAGCTTGCGTAGGTGTGGTCAACTTAGATAAAGCGGGATGCTTCTAAATGGGTCTGCTTGAGATAAAAAGAATATTTTACCAAAGACGTCATATGCGTTTGTGAAAATAGAAATATTTTTTTCGCAAATGTAGTACATTTATATGTGAACAATATGTTTTCCAAAAAAAGGCCTAGATATTTTCGTGGGTAAATATGTACATACTTAACTTAATAAACCGAACAATTATTACAAAAGTTAAAACTTTTTTAAAGCAAAGCCCAATAGTATTATGCACAAATTGATATATAAATATCCAAGAAATCTGACGTACCATCCGATAGATCTTTTATATAAATTCGAAAAATAACATACTTATCATTTAATTGAATTATATCAATACATACAATACTGATTCTAAATACCAAAATCAAAAAATTTATTATCATAACAATTTGAGCAAAACATACGTTAGCTCATGCAATCTTTAACTGTTCGCTGGTCATTTATTATTGCATTATTTATAATATAATTATTGCTAAAATTAAATATTAATATCACTTTCCACAGTGTCTTCATCTAAATACAAATGATCATACATAAAATATTCCATTTCTGTATTATTATATTCCATTTTATGTATTAGTTGGCACGTTTTTACATCGCCAACAAATGTTAAGTCGGAAATGTATATTAATTATAATCATGACTGGAACTCAGTGCCACTCTATTTATTTTAGTGGTCATTTTTTTTGGGGGGGGGGCTATTCTACCTGCATTGTTGGCGATATATAAGCACGCGTATGATGCCTACTATATATCACCAACGATGAACCTATTAGCGATGACTACTGTATAGCCTATTTACAGCTATTTGATTTCAGCAAATGGAATTTTTAATACACAACGTTATTCAATTAGAAAGTTATGAATTTTTCTATGATTAAATATTTTCTCTCACTTTAAATATTTTTAAAATACATATTTTTCTCACGCTTGATTAAGAATTATACTTGATATCATGCTACTTTGTTTGAAGGCATATTGTTGTTTCTAATTCCTAACTTTGATAGATCATTTACTTGTATCCAAATGAATAAAATTAGTTGATGAATAATTTGTTGAATAAATTGATGAATAAAATTAAGACCTTTAAAAAATCGTTTTTGGTTAAACCTTAAAATTCAAAAATGTGAGAAGGGAACGCATTGTCAACTTTAGACCAAGGGTATTCCGAAAAGTACCTTCGGCTCTGTTGTGGAGTAAAGACATTTTTCTTTATTTAATCCTAAATTTAAGAAAGTGTCTGTTGTTTTCCGGCTATCTTACACTTTAGTTGCAATGCACCTTCAACACCTCTACCAAATTACCATGCAAAGTTAGGTGCAGCTTTCGAAAGTTTATTTATTTCCGTTATTTTATTTGAAGAGGTTTCAGAGTCAGTGAGTGCTTTATCACCATGTATGGTTTCAGTAAAAGCAGTTTCGGTCAAGGTATTAGCTAGCTCATTGTCATTCGGCCTGACATGAGATGAAAAGCTTATTTAACTTAGTAATCTGATTTAAATATACCTCATCTTGAAACCAGGGAGAGTATTATCTCCAAAACCTTCTCGCATAATCTTCATCAAATTGTTTATCTCCTCCACTCACCCACATAAAATTGTGGACGGACAAAGCTGAGAATGCCTGACATTGGTAAAAGATAATTACGAAATATACATCTTTAGCACGAATTCAATCTTTTTACTGAATCTATAGTGAAATCATGTATTTGGTAGGCTTTTTGTCTATCGATTGATAAACTACAATCCGTCTCGTAGAATAATTAATAAAATAATTATGCAATGACTTAATGGGTTTAAGTCATTGCATTTTATTGTATTTACATGAAAAAAAAACAGCCATTTAACTATTTGATAGATTTGGTTCAAAATTTGATTAGAATCTGCTTCTTAGACGTTAAACCTTTGTGCTAAATTCTATTTACTCGGTGCGGTGTTTTGAATTTTGTAGTTATCGAATTCACTTGTACATGAACAGCCGCTTTTCCTAGGAATGGACTTCATTCAAAATTTGATATTAATCTAGAAATTTGATCGTAAATCAATGTCAAATTTTATTCTTCTAGCTCAAAGTATTTTTGATTCATCATATTTTCCCAGACAGATGGCTTGACAAGAGCATTTAATGCCGAAAAATCCAATAAATTAAGCCATAATAGCATTAAGGCTTAATGCCAATAAATTAAGGGGTTTTTTTATGACTTATAAAGGTTTGGAACTTAAAGATTCGCCAAAATCTTGAGATCCAACTTTTAGACGCTCATGATATTTCTTTTCAACATTGTATAGGCCCATATGGTTGGGTGTAAGTTTTAATGGTGCAAAAGCCTACTTCGTATAGATGAAAGAAAAAATTATTTCTTTCATTTATAGGTAAAATATCCTTACATAAATTATTCTCATAAAAGAAAACTGCATTTGAATGATTTTTTTCAGCAAATTTTTGAGAATGAATTTAAATGAGGGCCTTTTTTTCCTTCGTCTGACAATTTGTTCATATCGCGGTCTCCTTTCACTTTTTTTGATGAATCTTCGAGACGATTAAATCTGTAAACAAAGGAAAATTAAAAAAAAATTTCTCCAAGATTGCTTTCGGGAATTTTCAAATCATTTAAAAACTATGCGATGGCGAAAAATTTGATTACTTACGGCAAAAAAGAAAGAGATAAAATGATTATATTTGTTAGTTAATTATTAATTTCTGAGCAATTAAAGTAACTCCAATGCTTGTTTAAATATTAGCCATTTTCTTGATTTTGACAACGTTGGTTAGAGAACCTAACAATAAAGAGTTGAAATCATTTCATGATGCACATGAGCAGAATTCATCTCAGTAATTCCTTTCTCCAAGAAATATCCCAATTATGTATAAAAGAGAGAAGAAAAATGGAATGCAATTTGTACATACGATGTAGGAAAAAAAAACCCTTCAGATTGCTTTTTGTGATATACCATGGTAAATGATTTTAAAATCCTCTTAATCTTGTTTTCTTCGAAAACTGATTGAAGAAAAAATATCATCAATATTTGAGTTTAAGTCATTGTACTTTAGTTCCCTACATTTTTCCAACTAATGCTAACATGTCCATGGCTATGAATAATAGTATTCATTATCCACTTAGATGCAAAATTACATGAATACCATGACTTTGAAATGGACATCAAGTAACATTAATACATTTATAACAAAATAACAAAATAAGTAATATTATCATATAACCCATTTTATTTTTGAAATTTTTTTTACTCTTCAAATAATTGGTTAACTGTTTCATTGAGAATTAGCTTTTTTTTCTATTATCTGCTAAATATATTAAAAGGTTTATTCGCCCTTATCTATCTAGTTTATAAAGAAGCAAAAGTTTAAAAAGAACGTAAATTTATTTACTTCAAGTAAAATTTCTCAGTTTTAATATTCTTAACCTCTATTTTTTACTTTATGAATTTTTATTGATACATTCTTTGAAGATCTTTTTAATAATAGCGGAAATATTTTTAAAAAATCTGAACTCAAGATATTTTGTTTCTATGCATACTTCCTTCCTTTTTCCGACCAAAAATTGTAAATATATGCATTTTAATGTAAAAATATTTTTCTAAGTAGTCAATTTACATTGCGCTGTTTTATGAAATGACTTTTTTAGCATTTTGATTTCCTTTTTAGACTACAAAAAATTAAACTATTAATATTTACTACAACTCCTTCGTCTTCCTCACCTAGTTTCGGTCCAACATTTCATGATAACCGATACACAACAAAGAGGTAATCGAAAAAAAAAGGAAATTAAAATAATTGTTGTGAATATATTAAATTTAATTTATAATTTAAAAACCCTATTGAATCTTATATTTCTACAACACTACATTCATTTTACCGATTTGTTCTATATTTGTTTCATATTTTAATCTTGATATTTTTTTACAATTATTTCAAAATTAATATCCGAACGACTTTCATGTACAGTTAAAATTATTAATTATTCAGTAAAATGATTAGATATGAAATTATATGATGATCTTATGTGTATTTTAATGATGGTATTTTATATTCAGAGAATAATTCAAAAAGAAATGATACACCAAAAGATGTGTATGACACTAATTTTCTAGAATACAAATTTACAATAATGCAATAAAATTGTATGAATAACAAAGTGGTAAGTCAATTTAATGACATTTTGATTTAATCATATTGTGTCCGCCTCTCACTGAAAGAAATACAAAAACTACTTTAGAATGAATTTCGTGTTTCTGAATGATAAGAACCGACTAAGACGATACCTGAACTAATACACGCTCTATACTTCCTCATCACACCAGTCGCAGCATAGTAAATGTGATGGAAAGAAAGATACAGTTCAAAACATTTAAAATACCTAAAATTAGAGTTTAAAGGACTTGTGATTCGAAAATGGACACGTTCGTGCTATTTTTTAAACTGGTTTTTATGAGATTATACTCTGGTATGTACTCGTTGTATTCTTTATCTCTTGCCCTTTATTCTTTTGCTTAATCATTGTGTCATTTGTATCAATCGGACTTTGCATATCTGTTCCTGTGTTATGCTGCAAAAATAACTTGATTCTCTATGCCAGAAATGCTATACTCTATGCTATTTTTACAAATTCAGTATACAGATGTACTTTGTAATGCATTTATTGTAATTTCAAAATAGTTAACTATTGTAGCATAACTAAACTGCAAATAGGAAATCCTAGAAAAGATCGCAAGGACTTCCTTCCTTTATTTCCTCCATTTTCATGATCATTTCGTAATTTTCTTTTGTTATTTTTATTTTAGTTTATTATGAAGTTGATTACGTATTAATGGCGTGTATTTTAAATATTTCTTCAGGTTCATAACAAATGAAAAAAAATTTAGATTTTAACGGCGCTTCATTTTGATTTCAGCTTATTTCTAAACAAATAATTTGGGTGATTTTAAGTGAATGCGATTAAATGTATTTTTAAAAAAAATACGTCTATAGTATAATGGATTCAGTGATATTCTTTGTAGCTAATAAATAATTTATTTTCTCTTTTTCAAGATCAATATGCATTGATAATAATTATTATGCATTAAATAATAATATTAATTTATTAAAAAAGGATTAGTGTTCTCAGTTTCTGTTTTCTTCATTTACCGGCTTCTGAATGACACAATTAACAGAAACAAACTGTGAAAAGGGAAAAATAAACTTATTTTTGCTAAATATTTTGAATAAATTGTTATAAGTCGTATATAATTGAAATTAATTTATTTCTTATAAAACGTCAGTTTGAACCGAACAAATTCTCTCTATGCTATTAAAATAATGCATATTAAATCCCGAACCAAAATATTAAATATCTTACTTTTTGAATTGTATAAATTTTTATTTTATTTTTAAAAAAAATATTTAAAAAATCATCTGAGAATTTCACTTTTGTACATAGATTAATGCTTATATCTTATTTATTTTCTTATCTTGAATATAAAAGTAAAGAAATAATTTAACTTGTTAATAATTGATTTCTGCAAGGTTTTTTTGAGCTTATCGATTGTAATTGTCATCTTTTTATCCAATTTCTACGGAGAAAAAATCATGCATTGGAAGGTAGATATTGCAGGAAACGTATTCTCATTGTTTCCAATTAATGATTAAAAGTATAGGATATGAAACTGTCTGAGAAATTACAATTTAATTACATAACCTTTAAGATTAAATGAATTACTAATTTTATCCCAAAACGTACTGAACTTATTAAAAGAGTTATGTATTCAATAATATATTTATTATTTTAAAATAACGAATATATTAAAATAATGATAATTTATTTCAGTAAAATTAATTTATTGCTCAGAATAATAACTTCTTATTCTATACTGCAATTTATTATTTATAAAATCTGCTTAAATAGTGTAGATTCAGTATAAGGCTGGAAAATAATTTATTTTAATTTTATTTTTAAGTAATTAAAAATAATTTTTCATAAAATTCCTATTTATTCTTCAAAAACATATTAACTAAATTTATCAATTCTTTAGTTTTTGAAGGAAAAAAAGTAATAATCTTTCAGTTATTCCAAAGAAGTAGATTGTTCATTCATGGCAGAAAACTTAGCATTCTAATTACTGCAAAATGTTAGCCCTTCATTTATTGAAAAAAAAATCATAAATTACAGCGATACAAATATGGATTGTTGCATACCATTAGTTTATTGAAAAATTAGTAAATTTAAGGAATTTAGAATTAAGAACGTGCACATTTCGAATGGCTTGATTATTGACCTATAAGGAATCACTTACAAAATCATGTAGGTGATTTTATAAGGGCAGGATCGGAACTACGCCTGGATCCCATGTCCTAAAATAGTATGGTAGCTCCACCCATTAGCTAACGCCCATCGACGATTGCCCAAAAACCTTTTTCATGCTTGTTCGATGCACAACACAATCGATTCTTCGACCTCGAATCTTACCTGTTTTATTTTGGGAGAAATAGAAGAGCCAAAAATCTGGAATTAGTCATTTCTGGCATTCATTTTAATAAGCCTTATTTCAAAATTTTTTTTTTGAAAACTCTCGTTTTAATGGGAGAAAACTAAGTTATTTGTTTAGTGTAATTCTGATTTAAATAGGAAAACTACTTTAATTAACGGTTTTTAATGAATACATATCATGATTTGCAAGTAATAGGGAGTATAAATTTACATGAAGAAAAGAAACCCTGAGCTGGATTTTGCACATGTACATTTCCAAATAATCACAATTCTGCAGTTTAATATCCACGTAAATAATATTCTTGAAGGAAAAAAATGACAATAATTTGCATGAAGAGTTTTAATATTTCAAAAGCAGTCGTGAAACTTAATTTAAATAAATATCAATATTCATTCTTTCAATGGTTACAATATGCGTCATTCGATTATTTTTTCAACTTATAAAATAATTTCACTATATTTTTTGTTCAACTATTCTTTCTAGTTTCATTTATATCTTAAATATCTTCTTATTTCTATAAAGAAAGAAATACAAAAACTTTGTTTTTCAGATCAAACTTTTTAATTTAATGCATGATAGATTTTAAGAAATAAGATTTGTTTGTTTTGAAACCTTAGCTTGGGAAATAAGAGGGAAAAAAACAAATAAAGTATTTCTCAAATTGTCAACAAAAATGTAGTTGTTCGAAATCGTGACTACAACTGCAATTTCTGATGCTACCATCGAAATAAAATATATTCTTGTTTCTAAGACATAGCATAAAAAGCAATTTTTGATAAAATGATTTTCTTTACATTTAGTCTTAGATACTTTTATTTAATAATTTTAAGTGTACATACAAGGGGTTTATTTTACGACAGAAAAACTTACTAAATTTTCATTGCATTTTGTTCAAAATAGATAGTAAAATAATTTATAGGAAAATTAGAAAAACGTTGTGACATCAAAAAGTGCTGAAACTTTTGTTTTCTCTGGATCTGTTAGGGAATTATTAAGATTTTGAAGTCAGTCTGCCGTTTTTATTCTATGCTGAAGAAACACATAACCAGTAATATTAATAAAAGTATCAGTAATATGTAAATTGAAAGAAGAAATAGATTTTGAAGAGTTAAAGGTGTCTAACTACGTCAAGCATGGATTTATTGAAAAAGTTTACATTTTTGAATTTTTACATAATATAAATTTTAAAATTAAGTGTGATGCAAAAATATAAAATTGAAAAGCTAAAAATGTTTTGAGAGACCAATTTTTCCCCTAAAAACTTTCTGGTATAATTATAAATTTAAAGATATAATTTTTTATATTATTTGTTCAAATTTTGTTGATAATTTAAGAAATGTATTATCTAGTTTTGAGCTAAGAAATAAACCTTATTTGAATCCAATCTTTAAATATTGACAAACAGCATAAAATCTTGATTTTTTTTTGCATTGTAAAATATTAAAATAACTTGAATTGTTTTATAATAAACAGAGTGTTCATTGAGATGTCAGTAAATTGCTGTATACGTTGAAAAATCATTACACCAAAAGATATCCAATGCATTTTACTTTATGAGATGCTGTATAAAATTATTTATTTTCCAGCATTTAAAATTCTAGAAAATAGTATTTAAAGATATAAAAAAGCATTAAAATGTATATTATACAAAGATAAAAATGAATGCAATCAAATAATAATTACAGAAACAAAATTCGAGCAATTTTGCAAGAAAAAGAGTTTAAATATTAAAAATACTGTATTTAAAAAAAAATTGATTTCTTTCACATGAATCGACTTTTCAATTTATTTAATTATTTGAATCTATGGAAACATCCAAATAAAGAATTGCATTAGATAAGGATACCAACATATTTATATTGTCATCATCAGTATATTGTAAGTATATAAAAATATCATGATGTAAAATAAAAATAAAGAATTATAACGCTTTTTTTTAAATTTCAAAAATAAATTTCATCAATAAAAAAACATTTTTAATGTTTAAAAAATGAAAAGCTATTATTTTTTTAATAATAGGCAAAAACTAAAACAAATGCTTTATAACGAAAAGCCTTTCAAATGTTAGAGTAATATCCCCCCCCCTTTTTTTCAAATTCATTTTATTTCATTCAGCGAATAAACGCATTACATTATTTGCTGTTTGAATGCAGCAGTGGTATTAATCAATATTTATTGAAGTGAAATTCAATGGCTGTCAGTCTTATTTAGTATTTTATTTTTATCCATTCGTTTATTCGTATGTTTCACTATTAATATTTTGAATCTCTTTCTATCCGTTGCTGAAGTTTCATAACTCTTTGTTTGCATCCTGCCTTATTTTTTAGGGAAAAATATTTTTTTTAAATTAGTGCAGAAATATTCTTTTCAATAATCATCTGTACAAACGTGTAACTCTCATTACTAAGCAACTAAATTAGTTTAAAAACTATCTGTGCTTTAAAATGTTGGTAAAAATAGGGATAAAATCATTTTTAACATCTTATATTTTGATATATGAACCAAAGGAATAAATCTATCTTTGCAATAAACTTAATTTGTCCGCTCTACAAGATTTGGATGTCCAGTTAAATCAATCCTTATATGGCTTCTAAATGTGATATTATGAAAAGACAAATGTATGAACATCGAAAAATTATACATTAAATAAAAAGATAAAAAATTTTAACATAGATATAGGAAGACTAGTTTTGGAATTCAAATTTTTTTAAAATTCAAGATTGATGTTTGAAAGTAGCTTTGTAGCTTGTAGCTTTGTACATGAGTTGAAACCAAAATTCCTTAATGCACTGTTGATGTTATTATTAAACGTTGGCATTAGTTTATATTTCTATTATACTATTGTATTATTAATTATTTACCTTAACAATTTTTCTAAGATGGCACACCAATTTGCGAACTGCTTTGTAAAAATTGTTAAGCATAAATGTAAATTTCCACTACACGTAGAGCTACAAAATCAGGCAAGCAGTTACTTTTCTGTGATGAGTATTCTTTAAGAAATAGAGTTTTTAACATTTTTATTATATTTATATTGAATTAAAAATTAATAGAGTTTTATCTTAAATTGGGAATAAATAAAATTTCATAATGCATTATAATATAAAATTTATTTTTCCGTCACTTCAGAATTCAAAAAATTACCTTTTCATTAATAAGTCATTTCCAAATTTAAATAGAATTTGCAATAATGTCTTTCTTTAATAACGAGATTTAAACTAACTTTTTAATAAATCTTTTATTTCCGGGCTTTTGTTAATATAAATTTAATAATTGAAAAAAATCCTTTTTTTAAACTTCAGAGTAGATTTTTCGCTTTCCCTTTATTACCATAATTAGGCTTCCAGAATAGTGCCCATCCTATTAATTGTAAAATACACCATAGGCCAGACACATCAAGCCTGATATATAATTATGATACTATGCTTCGGACTAAGAATTCGAAGTTTAAATCATTTTTTAATTAAACTCAAAACCGTTAAGAATTTATTAAAAATTATTGGGTAACTCTCGAGTTATTAAACAAAACAAATATCAATTCTACCAAAGTAAAAGCAACTTAATTTTCTTCGGTTTATTTTCGAAATAAGGGGAAGGTATTTTCTCTTGAAAGTTAAGGAGTGTTATGCTTCTTTTCTTAGTGCATTGCTCTCAGGATGGTGTTCATTCCCTAAATAGTTAAACACCGAAAGCAACGGCTGATGCAATCAATACTAAAGTATAATTATGCTACTATGCTTCTGGATAGAGTATATTTTTTATTCTTTTTATTAGAGATTCTGTGCTTCTGACTGTAAATTTAAGTAAATTTTCTTCTTTATTATAAAACCGTTAAAAACTCATTAAAAATTATTGGACAGTTCTCTAGATATTAAACTAGTCAAATATTAATCCTGCCAAGGTGAAATCAGCCTGTTGCACGACTCCCCTGTACGTGACAGATTGAAGTGAAGAGCTGGGGTTGTGCAACTTTAAGTGCGACAGATATCCATAAAAATAGTCGCTGCACCGTGTGTGTGTTTACACACCCGTCGCTTCCCATTTCTATTCTTACTGAAATAGAAGAAATTATTCTTAAATTCAACAGATTGAATGCATTTGGGTGATGACCGCACGAAATGATAGCAATTTCTATTTCCGGGCAAAGGAAAACATCACTTTGACGTCACCGTGACGTCGGTGATCGCGGCGTAGCGGATCCGAGTTTCTAGGCGCGCATGCAGATTCTCAAGAAAAAAGCAGAAAATGGTGGGAAACAAAAGAAACATCAACACATCGAATGATGGTTAAGATATTAATTTTCTTCAATGTGTTATAGGATTAGGGGTCAAGGTAGTTGCTCGTGAGCAGTAAGGTGTGGTTCATATTTTATATGCTTCTTTTTTAGTGCATTGCAGAAAATTTCCAGGTAATCATGTTTCGGTTATCAGCGTTACTTCAGACTGTAATGATTGCAAACATTTGAATGAATTTATTATGTTTTAATATTTTGCATTTTAATTGCGTGATATTTTAAAATTGCAGCGTTTAGCGCAAGCAATTTTAGAGGCTTCCCACACATTTGTTACACACTAATTTAAATAATAGGAGACTTGTAATATCTCCAATTCTCTTAATGCCTCGATGTGACTAGCAGCCACTTGGGCAAAAGTGGAGACTCCCTTTTTTATTTAATTATTTGTCACTTTGATAAAATGTGAACTTAAGTCTTAAAGAAATATTAAGGGCTGAAAAAATTGGTATATCAAAAAAAATTTACTTTTTGAAAACTTTTAAAAGTAATTTTACCTATACTTACTTCTGCTGTTAAAGGAAAATATTTAATTTACTTATGGACTTGAAGATTTCGAGTGTTTCTCTACTTTAGCCGGTGTTTAACTATATTTTTTCTCGTTCCTCAATTAGTTTATTAGAGTATAAATAGTATTTCAAAAAGGAATGAAAAGTAAGAGAAAAAAAAAAAGGATTAAAAAAATTTTTATCTGTGGCAGTACTAATTAAATTGCAGCATTCGTTAGTTTAAGAGTGCATAGCTTAAACCACCTTAAAATATGTTCAGGTACAACAATTGACATTAATTATTAACTTCAAACTTCATTTTCATCATTCTTTTTGAAAAATTCACATTATGGTCTCTGAAATAGTAAAACATTTACTATTATATTTGTCCGTGAATTTAAACATGTAGAGTATTAGGCATTTTTCAACATATTGGTTTTCTTAAACAAATTTTTTTTGAAAAACAAAGCGGTTATCAATTTCAAATTTTTTCCATGCATTCATTTTTTAGAAGCTTAGGTTAAATTCAAAATTCTTGATCTAATTTTAAAATATACACATATTTCTCAAAGTTTATGCCTTTTTAAAATATTTTATTCCTTTAATTTAAATTATTATATTATATTTAAGTTATTTTTAGCATCTGAAAGATCATTTTACATATATTTTTAATGCCGACATCTTTCAGGCTTAAATTTTTCTTCTGAAATCAATAATTTTTTATTTAAACTCGGCACACCAATATTTCGGATTTTTCACCACCCACTTTTCCTTTTTATCCATCCCATGTCCGAAAACAAATGCAATATTTTGTTTTGGATGACCAACCCAACAACTTAAGGCAGTAAAATTGCTTTTATGTGTCCTTATCATATTTTAATATTTTTCACAACAATTCGACTGAAATATTATTGAACATATAGTGAGTTCTCGCTTAGAGATTGATAAGGAAGAGATCCATTACCAGAATCAATTTCAATAAATCCGTTACTCAAAGAAATATTAATAAACGTCTCAGGTTTCCAAAGTTATGGGGAGGAATTTTCCGGAGGTAATATTTTTTTATGTCTAACTATACAAAACCAACCCTCCAATAAGTAAGAAATATGGGCAAATTATTCGAATGAAGTCCCCCTTTTTCTAAACTTCATGCTTTATATTTTACTATAAAGTGGGTTTTCTTGTATTACTTGTAACTATGACTAAAATGTTACTTATAGGTAAAATTAGTTTTAAGATCATTAGCGAAAATACTCGTAACATTTACATTTCGTAATTTTAGAACATTTAAGTTGAAGATAGCGTGTTCTGAAGGTGAACTGAGAATATGAATGTAAAAAAAAGTTTTTTTAATTGCATTTTATATTATTTATCTACATATCCGTGATACATATCCAGCCCTATTCCAACAAAAAAAAAAACTGATTTTTTTGAAAATTAAAATTTTCTATTGTATCTTGCAATTTCCTACAATCGTATTTGGTCAAAAACATTTAATTGGGAGATTTTATTTACTTCGTTGCGCTTTAGAATCTGGGGAAAATAAAATCCTATAATAAAGATGGCTTTAACAGACTTTGTTAATAAATATATATTGCATGTTATGAATAAACTCTTTTTTTTTTTTTACTTTTGATTATTTAGAAATTTTGTTTTACATTTTCATTTCTCTTTCATTTATTAGTTAAAATAATGCCTAATAATATTTAAAAAGCTCTTATATTCTTCACAGAACAATTCTCCATCAGAAATTATTAGAATTTTTTTTTAATATTCGATAGCTTCCTAATGACCTAGAGTAAAAAGTCACACGGATTGGGATCCTGCGATTATGGAAGCCAATTCGTATCCTTGATTGTATCCAGGAGGTAACACAATGTAATAAAGGAAGTATCGGCACATTCCTTGAAGAAATAATAAACCTGATAAGTTGGTTAAAATAAGACACTGCCTTGTATAATCAAATCTATTTGAAAAAATCTGCGGAGTCGTTAAAAAATGGTCATAAATTCGTGCAAGATTTCAACAAACAATATGAATTAATTGTAAATCTAAATACAACATATCCCTTTATATCCTTTCAGAATATAAGAACCAATGAATAATTTTTTGAGAGTAAATCATTACCTTGAAATTCAACCCCCTTTTTTCTAGAAAGTCCGACTTTCACTTGTTTGGCATTAAATATTAAAACAAAAGAGAAAAAAACTTATAAATATTCCTAACATAATTCGTTAAATTCCCTGAAATAATAGTTTAAATAATTATCATAGCTTATTTAAAGTTTTATTTTTAAAATATCAATCCTTTTTTTTTTTTTGAAATCTTGCATGAGATATACAATAAATTTTATGTTCGGAAATAAAAAGCAAAAAATTGTTTCTTATATTGAGAGATATTCTTTTAAAAATTTAAAACACCTAACGTATATTTTTGCAACGAAATAATTTCCCCCTTTAAATGACGCACATTATATGGCAGACAACAGACAGTTATTTTTACATCAAGGTAAGTGAGAATTTAGAGGGATTTATTGTGTTCTCGCGTATAAAAAGAGGAGACACCTTCTCTGTTTTGATGCCTTTCCTTCCTTAGAAGTGCTACTAAACATTTACTACTACATTTTTCTGTGTGATCTCTGTGTTTTTAGGAACATTAAGAGCAATAAAAACTGTTATTTACATCCAGTAATTCAGAAGTTAGTTACCGGATCAATAAATTAACAACACTTTAGTTCTCAAGGTCTATATGCTTTAATGAACTTTGAAGAGGCCCCATGTGGGATGTACTTGGAGAGAACTAGCACCAAAGAGAAATGTACATAATTTTTTTACGAACTGTTTTTCGAATTTACGCAAGTCTGCAACGTGATCAAAATCTCTATTTCGAATTCTTTGAAAATTACGATACTTTTTCTGTTCTACGTTTACGAGAAAGTGAAAATTACTGCTAAATGGTAACATTGAAGGTAAAAATGCTATGAAGAGGACTAATATCAAAATACTATTAGTAAGAAAAAGTATTATTTATGCTGAGATAATCATTATGGTAATAATCTAATTTAAATTATCTTTTTTTAATTAAACTGTAGAAGTGTTACAAGGGAAGGAAAATTACCATACCCTCTTTCAGTTGAATGATCCATCTACGAACTCCGGCTAAGATTTTCGCCCATTCTGCAATACAGGTTTTGCCAATTCAAAACTAAAAACTTCCCAACAGGCATTTAATGAGAAGCATTACAATAAATATGTGGAATAAATCTAATAATAACATGATAATGCATTAACCCTTAATAAAACTAATAATATAGATTATTATCGAGCTCTTTCTCGTAAAGAATTTACAGTAAAAGGATTAATGATTTAACCTATCAAATTTAGTTATTAGAAAACCAAATCAATCGACACATTTTCTGCTACAAAGTGTTTCTCTTAGAAAAGAATTAGAATAAATTGTCGATGCTCATCAAGTTGAAAGCAAATAAAAAGACATTAGGCATCGAAAAAACATGTTTTTGTCCTAAGAAAGTGTTTTTTCTTTCTGGAAACCCTTCGAAACTACTCACAACTAACTATTTTACGTTTTCTGAATACTGTATTTAAAAACATATTGTTTCTTATCATTTTCTTTTGTAAATTTCTATAAAACCCAAATTTTTAAAATATAATTGGAATGAAAAAAATTGAATGGAATTCTTAAAGTACTGAAAAGTGGATACATTTACGTTATTAGTGCATTATTTAAAGAAATATATTGCGCGTAATGTGTTTTTGTATATGAATATGTCATATTACTGCTTCGGTTAAGTAGGCTGATTGGTTCACAGAGTTTGTAAAACTTCTGATTTTCTATTTTTAATCTATTATGCTATTTTAAATTAAAGTACACTAAATAGAAAGCTATTCTCACACTTCTATACTGTGAGCTTTATAATCTCTTCAGTTTAATGGATATGGGACAAAAGTATAAAAATAAATGAATTAAAATGGAATGTTTTTATTCATTACAAAAATTGGTTATCCTAAATTTTATTTTAACAATTTAAGGAATGTGAGGCAAAAATATTAAAATAGAAAATTAATTAAATTATCTAATAAATGACAAATCTAATGAAAGCAGGTTAAGATTTTATCTTAAAAATTCGTTATTCCAAAGTATATTTTTTCATATGTTCATGGGAACGAATATTGCTTTTTACTTATCTAGATGTATAAATGTACGTACAAATAATAATAATACAATAATAATGTAAGAAGCAAACGAAACAAGAGTCACTTACTATGAAGTGTTTTCAACCACATCTGATGTTTTCAATCAAAAAATCATAATTAATTAATTTATTTATATGTTATTCTTTTTAATTATCGATTGTTGATTTACTTTTAAATCCGGTTCAACTCTAAAGAAAAAATCCATACAATTTCAATATTTTGAAGTGAAAAAAAACTCGATAAGATTTCAATGTTTTGAATGAACTCGGGTTTATCACGAAACGACTCTGACATTAACTTTGGAAAACTTCTAAGAAATGAAAGCTTTCCTAAACAATTACAACCAATTTCTCATTGTTGTAATTCCCCTTTGTAGTTCAGCATCGGAACTAACCGTTCAATTTCACGGGAAATCCCCCTAGCTATCGAAGTTAAATAAGGGTTGTCTCAACTACCTGCTCTTCAACCTGGTTTTTTCCAATCTTCGAGTAGAAGCCCGTTGTTTCGTGACGTAGTTGTTTGCATGCGAATCGTGTGGTCATCCCCCAAGACCGGCTACTTATTAAATCTAAGAGGTTGTCCTTGACCATGAGACACAGTGAATTGTTTGAAAACGGTTACTAGGTTTTCTAACTCGACTGCAGAGCGTGCAATGAATGTTAATGTACCTACTTTTATTTTTCATGCAATGCTCTAATGATTTTTTGTTGTTTTCTTTTGGTCGCGTTTCTTCAGTTATTGTTTTATAATATCTTCATGCAAGCGAAAGTCACGCACACATCGGAAATTGACAATTGTTTCTTTATTTGAATTCCTATAAGATGATTTCAATTCTAAGAATTTCGAAACAGATTGCCTTTGTTATTAAATCATTATCGCCATTGTAGTCTTTTATTCCCATATTTAAATTTAACTTTGAAAAAAATTAATATTAATATTTATTTATTTATTTCACATATGTTATTTATTCTATTTAAAAACTTTTATTTTTGCCAAGTTATGTAAATGATATAATGTAATGCTATAGTTTTAATATTTTTAAATCTAGGAAGGATTTAATTTTATATCAGAGCCAGTGACATTGTTTCATTAAGGCAGAATAATGTTACCACTTATGTTTTATAAATTTTTATATTCGGGCATACTAAATTGAAAAACATTAATATATCTAAAGACATTACTTTTAAAGATTTATATGATTCATTTATTAATAGATATGAGTGTTTAAAACGCTTTTACAATAGAAATCAACATATTTAGTTGAGTTTAGTTACATTAACATCCTGTTTTAAAGCAACACTGAGGCTATTTTGAGACAGAACTCGTAATTTTGAACTACTGTCAGTTGATAAGGACGACACCTCATCTGGATCAGGCCTCAAACTGAAACCATCCGTTTCCGAATACAAGACCTTACCACCAGATCTATTAACAGAATTAATTATATAAAATTCGATTAATGTAAGAAATATTATTTCTTTAAAATAAAAAGGAAGTTTGCTGTCATTATCTTAATTTAACAATTACAAAAATAATGGTGTTGACATTTCATATTCTTACACAGAATGTTAAAATACCACAGCTTGGATCCTTTATTTATTTATTTATCTATTTAATTTGGCAGAATGCTGTTTGTTGAAATTTTCGACTCTCAAAGCAAGTTCGGATTATTGAAGTCCTTTTGTATTTTGTATCACTAATCTTATATTCATTTATTCTCTTTACTAAATTCCTGAAAAACTTTTTTCCCTGCACACCAATTTTCCTTGCTGTGAAACGGATTACTGTGTTTCATTATCGGAGTAAAAAATGTCTAAGCGATATCAGCATTTTATTTTTTTGTAAATGACAACCATGCAAAGATATAATTTTTTTAATCAAGAAAAGGTAGTTTACTGATGCAATGCAATCTTTTTTTAGTTTAAATATTTTGAGATAAGAAATTTTTGAAATAACCGGGTTTCATTCTTGAATAGACAGATAATTTTAAAAAGGACAAAGAAATAAGTTAACGGTTTTGGGAAATAATAAAGGCAGAATTTTTCCTGCCTATACGATTTTTGAAATTAAGGCAGAAAGATAAATAATTTATAATAAATAAATTTCAATTGACATTCCTTACTTTGATCTTTGCCATTAGAGCGTTTATTTAATTTTTGAAAAAGTAGCATGTGTATTGCATAGTAAAAATAAATCGCTCTTCGAATAGGATATTAGTTTCCAACCCTTTTTTTCACATCTATGGACTTTTATATTGCTCATTACTTTGTTTTATTATAACATTATTTTATAAGCTGTCTTTACTGCAGTATATCTTAGAAAGTTTTTTGGATAAAAAAAATCTTCGATAATTTTTTTTAAAATTCGAAGATTTTTAAAAATTTAACACATTTAAAATACTGACTGCGTATGTATAAATTTTTTTAAATAATTCTTAATGTTTTTTATTTGGATTTTTTTTCTCAACATAGCACAACAAATAAATAACAAAATTCGAAAAAAGTTTATTTCATAGACGTGTTTGTGTGTGTGTGTGTAATTCTAAGTCATTAAGCACTAAAATTATGTTAAAACTAAAATTTTAAAGCAATTTTTTTAAAACAAATTTGCAATTATATTAATAAAGGCCTTTCATTTAAAATTTAAAATCTATATGCAACGATCGTATATTGTTTTTCCCTGTAAAAGATTCTTTCGTGTGATCTCATCGATTCTTTTGCATATATACCAAAAGATTGTGGAATTATAAAATTCGTATTTTCTGACCAGCCTTAGATTTATTTTACTTTTTGTTGTTATTGTTGTTTGTAATCTTCATATATATACATTATTCACACAGTAACAATTCAAAAATTGCTAAGGATTTTTTTCTTTTTTTTTTGTATAAGTGATACAACGTTTAATAAAACTATGTTTGCATGTATTATATATATATATATATATATATATATATATATATATATATATATATATATATATATATATATATATATATATAATCATTAAAACATTAATTTTAATCAAATGTTCGTTAATTCTTTTAATAGCAATATCCACAAATAAAACGTCCTTTAAAATAACATCGAATTTTTATCATCTGCAAAACTATTGCATGCACCTACAAAATTTCGAAAGAAAAACAAAATACTAAAAATTTGTTATTACACAACTCTATTCCGAACGCAAGAAAAACCGTCACTACGATCTGGAATTCTGTTTTCCGTTGCCATACCAAATTTGAGCGTATCAACTCATCCTTACCCCTTTCATTCCGCATCAATCACAATACCACGCGATTTTCTTTTAATAGAATAAAATCGCAACACAACTTTCACCCTTCGTTTTTATTTTCATTCCGTTCCTTCGCTCCATTCAGTGGTGATGCAAGAAACTCGGTAACCGGAAACAAAACGATTGATTTCTGTTTAACAAACGCCACTTATAAACATTCGTATTACAAACGCCATAAAACGTACATCACAACAATCACGGGAAACGACAGGAAGCGATTATGCGTTTCTTTCCCCCGTGCACTTGTCAACAAAACGGTTCGAAACGTCACGCGTCGCCGTGACGTCACACACGACGTTACGATTTGTAGGCGTCATAGGTGAAGAAATATAAAAATTACACGTGACCCCATCACCGCCAATCAGATGTCAATCTGTGATCGGAAGTGGGGGGAGCTAATCTTACGAGAAAATGCAATGCCCATTGAGTAAAAATTGAAGGGAAAACCATTCGAGTGGAACTGGATGTGCAGGATGGCTCTGAGAGTTTTTTTACGCGGTTTTACCACAAGGCACGCACGCGGGAGTATAAAGAACTAGTTCGGGCGTGCGGCTATTTCTTTTGACAGCGTAGTGTAAGTGCGGATAGCACGTGTTTTTTGGATTTTGCACAGTGAATATTAATCAACCGGTGCGGTTGTAAAATTTGTGGATTGTTTTTGGTGTGGTGTGGTGTGATAATTTCTGGAACTGTAAGCAGCTGTAGTGGATATTAGTGAATTTCTGTATTGTTTTTATCATTGAATACTTCGGAAAACTAAAAGGTAATTAGTGATTTAGAGTTTTAAGTAAACAATAGCATTCTATGTTGATTTTATATCCTCTAATTCACATTTAAAGATTAATATATGCCTGTATAATGTGATCTGCATTCGTATGTATATGTGATCTTTCATCCCTTACCTTATAATTTAAAGTAACTGCAATTAGTAATTTATATTTAAAAATAAAGGTATATTAAGTTGATTCTATATCCTTAACAATTTTATGATTAATATCTATACAAGGATATATTATCATTGCCTATGAAGTGCTAGTCATCAAGTTGAACTTTGATTGAATGCTTGATAAGCTGAAATATTGCATTTAGTTTAAATTACTTCGCATTTCGATCCACTTATCTACAAGCAATCGTATTTTATTTGAAAACCTCTATAAATCTGCCCGTAGAAAATGTAGACAAACACAATCCACTGCACTCAATACGCATATTCACTTGCTGCTGAAAGACCTACAACAGCGACGAACTCTTTGAAATACGTGAGCCTCTTGAATGCCTTATTCTTTGATGAATACTACAAGAGCATCCACCATATTTCGCAATCAATACATGCCTCACGTAATGCACTGGATGGACGGAGATCATCCTCACATGCAAAAAACAACCCGTGACACGTGGGCACCTAGCTCCCTGGATATACGGGTGACAGGTACGATTCTAGTATACATTCTATTTTTTAAATTAAAAATACGGTGATGGCTACAACTGTGGGTTGCTTACAATGTTGTGTGTGTGTATATATATATATCCTGCTTTGCATCATAACACTTTCTGTTTTCAAAATAGCGAGAAGTATGTTCATCTACGATTTCAATAATTCTTAAGTATCCAAACCGTCTTATTAACCTTTATATTATTCCAAAAGATCGTCATGAATGTGTTTTTACCTGAAACGAAATTACCATTTCCTAAAACGAAAAAGCGTTTGTTAACACTTTTCATAGTAAATATTAAACTGAAACTTTATTTAACCTTAACTGTATTACTATGAATGTTAATTAGCTATTGATATTTGAAATTGAAGCCAATGAACATTATTGAAATTTTTTGTTTCTTTTTTATCAATTCAAATGTCTCGATTTAAAAAAATTATAGTTGCTTTTGCTATGTTTGATTTTGAATATTTATATATAGCATGTATTTATAAGCCTTATAAATACATATATAGCATGTGCTTATAAAGCACATGCTATATATGTATTATAAGCTATATATGTATAAAATCTCCTTTGCTTTGGGGCACGAATTTTATTATTCTTAAGGCGCAATTGCCTCTATACTAATATATAGTGTTCTATTCTATCCTTCTTGGGGAAGAGCTACTATTTCTTAACAACTTCAGAAAATGTAACACATATGAATTAAAAAAAATGAAATAATGTAAGTAAAACAAATTATAAATTTTTAACAAAAAAAATCATTATTATAATGGTTATTATTTTAAAATTGCAATATATCATCAAATGACGTTGAAAAAATAGCTTAAGTTGGTGAGAGAGATATTACAGAAATGTAAACTCGGTTTATTTCAGTTTCTTTAACCAGAATGAAATGTTTTGTTAATTAATTACTAACTAAGCAAATTAATTTTAATAATAAATTATTTTCGTTCATTAAGCTAAATGTGTTTCTTTTCTTAAATCAATATTAATCCAAAAAGCGTTTTAATTTATCGATATTAGGAGAAAAATTTTCCTTTACAAAATTAAATAGCATGCAAACATTTGTTGCTGTTTCTATTCCTTTCTGTATGTTTTGTCACCCTTCTAGGATACCTCGGAAAAATTAATCTTATCCGCAAGCATAATTGGAAAAACCTTTCCAATGCTCTAAATGTTCATATTTGATTTCTATATTTAAAACTATATCATATAAAATGTAATATAATAAATAGTAGAGTGTAAGTTCAGAATTTTAAGCAGTTTTGATAAAATATTATACTGATCAATACGAAATGAATTAGTTAGTAAATATTTTTCCATTAATCCAACCAAATTTTTTTAAATGTTATTGATTCAGCCACATTTAAAAGAAATAAAACTCCTCCGCTTCTTTCTATTTTGAAATTGATAAATTAAATACTAGAGGATCAAAGTTCTCTTTTTAATTATTTTTCTTGAAGCTTTTAAAACTTACTGACAACGTTAGGTAAAAACGCATTGACAACACTTTGTAAAACTATTTGTATTAGAAAGTCCCAGAAGCTTCTGAATGATGTTTAAATTTAAGCGCATTCTTAAGTGCGTTCGTTTAAAAATATTCTAATTATGATCTTTGAAGTGAAAGAGTGAAACTATTTACTCTTCTTTCGTTCAGAAATAAAGCGAATTGTTTTCTAAAATTGATTTTTATTCGGGGCAATACTCTTTTTTTTAAAAAAAATAAATATTCGAAAATACTTTTCTGGAAAGAAGATTATAATGAATACTAAATAGCAGAATGTTGTGCATTTTATTTTTAAAAATCTTCTTTAATAGAATATTGGCATAATTGTTCTGTAGGCATGTTTCTTCTATTATGCTAAAACTCCAGTCAAATAGGCATTTTTATTTTTTAACCTATTTTATAGTCTCTTAATGGGGAGGTTCAAAAAGAGCTACAGATGTTTCAAAAATGTATTAAAAGGGAAAAAAGCTCTTGTTTTTATTCTATAAAGGGGAAATGCTGAAATTTCTTATAATAATAATTTATTAAATAATAATAAATATTTGAAATTCTAAATTTTTTGGAAGGTAATCAAATTTAATAAAAGCACTATTTTAAGAAGACTTTTATAGAAAAATGATAAATAAAGTTGTGTCGAAATTCAAAAAAATTAGTAACGATGAAATAAATCTTCGATAAATAAAAAAAAATCAGAAATTCTCAATCTGAAAGACGTGTTTCATTTCTTTATGCAGAGACGAAATTAATCAATAGAATTAAAATAAATACATATATTTTGTTAATACAAAAATGCATTTTTGAGAAATAAATAAAGGCATATAAATAATTCAGAATGCTTCTTGGCATTTATAATTTTACTTTTTAAACTTCGATAAAATTTACTTGAAAGAAAAATATTATTATAACTGATGCAGAAACCTAAGCACCAAATACTAAAAGGCTGAGAATAGGTCCAGTAAATATTAAAAGTAAAAAAATGCGTAAAAATTACAGAAAAATTAAGAATCTTAATATAACCTGTAGCACTTCTTCACTATTATAACACAACTGGCTTTATATTTATATATATGCTTTCTAATATGTTTACTTTCCAATAATAATATATAACATAAACAATTTCTGAATCGAAGTATTTTCCTCTTAGGAAAAATTGGGGTTATTGGTGGAATTAGCTGGATTTTTATCGAAAAAGTATCGAAAATTAGTCCTTTACTATGAGCTACTACTATTGGACGTTCATATATAAAAAAGAGCATTCACGCTTAAAAAAAATAAATGCAAACAGAAAAAACGAGCAATTAAAACACATTATAACTTTAGCCAAAATTGAGACTTTCCTCAGAATAGATATAGTTACAAAAATTATCACAGAAATATCCAATTTAACTTCTGTACTCAGTTAACATTAAAAAAAAAACATTAACATGAACTTTTTCCTTTCTTTTTTTTATGCAAAAGAGAACTTTTCTTAGAGGCGGGTGGCATGGGAAACGAAACAGTAATCAATCAATCCCGATCGATGATCTTGGGCGTCTGTTCGGTTGACCCACATCGGCTGACTTTCTTTTTTTCGCTGTCGCTAACTCTTCCGCCACTAAAACAATCGATTGCGCTTCAATTTCTGGAGAAACACCGCCGCTGCTTTATAATGGTAACATTTCTGCGCGCATTTTAATTTTCTCTCACAATTTTTCACCTTCATTATTTATTATGATGGGCTGTGAAGTCTTAAGGTCAGTTTTCTATTATATATCCGCGTTTATATCCTGGAATAATTGGGACAGGATTATTACCTACATATATACATACGTATATGGACATTTACCTTTGTTTAAAACATTTTATAGCTTTTATTCAATTTTGAATCCGTTTTACGGAAGTTTGTTTTCAATTACTAACCGTTTTTTTTTTAAACTGAAAATGGATATTTTTGCTAGAAATTTCTCGTTTGCAGCTGGACGATTTTATTATTAAACAATATTATGCATTAAAAATACTTGGCGATATTATGCTTTAAAAATTATGTTGAGACAGGAATATTACAATTAAGATTATTATTAAGAGAAAAAAATGTTGATTGTTCAGATTGTTTTATTCCGTTTCATTATAACTATGATTTACGTATCCAAATCTATCAAAAAACGTTAAATAGATTAGATTTCCCAGATTAGCTTTAAAGATTTAAATGGACTCCATATTTAACTTGGAGTATATTCCAAGCTAAATATGCCGTATAAGTCAGTTTTTTTTTTCATATTATTCAAACATTTTTAAATATTGCTATGTAAATTGTGCTTTACTTCCATAGTAAGTTTCAATCAAAATGTATCTGCATTTATCGTGATGCATTAAAAACATATTTATTTTCGGTAATAACATTAAACATATTTATTACAACTATATTTTTACATTTACCTTATTACATTTATTACAACCACCAATTAAACATATTTATTTTCGGTAAAAATATATTTATTTCAATATATGTTATTTAATTTTATAAACATATTAAAAACATATTTATTTATATTTAAAACATATTTATGTTCGGTGGTTAAGAACCTTCAAGTTAACGTATTCCACTTACTCTACTGCCTATCGGTATATCAGTTTGATTTTGGAATCTAATCCAGGTCCTGTTGAAGAAAAGGAGAGGATTCATAATAAAATATAAGGAAACGTGCAGTTAGATAAATGCCATCCCTCTTACGTTTACCACATGCTTTGATTCCATAAATTACATATTTAAAAAGCATAATTTATTCATAAAAAAATTACAACAATCAGTATTTTGCATTGTTTCTGTACCTTACAGTTGCTTCATTCTCAATATTCAAGACGAATTTATTGATTAAATTAAAACGTTATACCCTTTTCAGAATTATTTCAATCATTAAGCAATTTTTCCTTTTTTTAAACTAATCTGTGGTACTCCTTTTTGAAAGATTTGCTTGTTTTAACTTAAAATTTGATTTGTTACTTATGGCATCTGTTTTCGAGGCTGCAAACCTTATTCTGATTCTTCATCGAAACATTATGTATTTCAATGATATGATAGAATTTGGGAGAAATTTTCGCAAGTATTATTATAATCCCTAGAAACAAAACTCACTCTTAGTTACAAAGCTATATAAATAAAGGTTATCCTCTCTAATCAGGATTCAATGACTAATTTATGAGCCTTTAGAGATTTGCAAACACTTCCAAATCGGAAAAAGGTTCCAAATTGTATTTAAATCAATAAAGATAATGCTGAAAAATTAAAAAATCTGAAATTTTATATCGTTTCTGGGTTTTATAAGTCATATTTCCGAAATATTCTTGCCAAAATATTTACACATTAATATTCTTCAAAAAAATCCCAAATTTTCAAACAAACTCACCGTGTTACAATACATTCAATTTTAGTATCCATATTTAATATATACCAATCACAAGAAATTGCTGTCCATCGAACGGGTTTCCTCAAACTGTCCTTTGAAACTATCCATTATATAGCGATATTCAAAGCTTCATAATTTGGTCAAGTTTAGTTCAGAAATGTAAAATTTTTTATAGTGTTAATGTGGTAAAAATATTTTATTAAATACGATTCATAGGATATTAAATTTGGAATTCATTGGGGTTTTTTTTCAGAAGCTTATTTATTGGCTCAAATAACATAAATTATGAATCTCTAAACACTTAGATAATTTTTGCAGTTGAAAGTGTGTAGTCTATCTTTAATGGTTTGAAAATCAATTAGTGGATCATGATAAGAGTGAGCATATGTTAAATGTGTAACGTTATCTCTGTGTGGTTAAGATTGAGTAATTTTAATTCTATTTGAAATATCGAATGATATACTAGAGGAGAGATGAAAACTTGGCTCAGATGATAAATGTGTCATGAATCTAAAAAAAGGCGGAAAATATAGAGGAATGAAATATTCTTTCTCTTTCATTCTCTTAGAATTAAATATAAGAAATATCCAATTGAGGACAATTATTACTTTCTCATAACGAAAATTTTTGTAGAGAAATTTTTTGGTAATTATAAAAGCTTAAAAATTAAAGTATGAAAGATGATTCTTTTTTTTTAATATTTTAATTCCGAATGCATTTTTCGAGAACCCACCATCGTCTACACATCTTTAAACTACCCCAACTCCATGCTGTATGAAAATAGAACTAGAAATTTTGAGAATGGGTGGTATTCTTTTTCCTTTAATTTTCGGAAGACCGGAATTCGCCTTCTCCTTACGGATTCTAACAGGAATTTTATTTAATAACGAAATGATACGAAATAAATGTTCTGATTGAAATGCTATAAAATATAGTAATGCTTCCAAATAAAATAATTAGCACTCATGTTTTATAAACTAAACACTTTTAAGCGAATAGTATGACTATGTTTTCAATTAATTCACCCATTTAAAATTAGCATCCCATTTTATATTATTTTTGGACAGATATTATAATTTTGAATGCATTTACGAGGCAGGGTAGGCGTAATTAAATCGTTTAGGGAGCCTTAAAAAATGATTGTCTCAGAGATTCTTGTCGAACTTAACTGCGCCAGATACTGTTTTAGTGATCCTAAATCTCTCTCTATATATATAATTTTATACAGTAAATCTGACTAAATATATAATTATGATATATAACTTCAAGAAAATCTAAATCAGTATTCATTAAAAAATAAACATTCAAATTTCAAAAATAATAATAATAATTCGGAGGAAAAAAATTTTTGGACAAAATTTATATACTATGTGATTATAGGATCAAACATGTTTTTTTTAATTACTAAGTAATATATATTTTCAGGGTTTTTAAAGAGCATAATACAAAACTCGTAAATGACAATCATTAGAAAAATATTCTTGCCTTTAAATGACACGTGATTTTGATTTTCATCTGTTACAGTACGCATACAATGTAAAGTAAATGGTTTGGTTTAATTTAGTTTAGTTGTATTAAAGTCTTGTTATAAAGCAACACTTGGGCTATTTTGTGACAAACTTCGTAATTGATGACGAGAATGACACCTGAGTTGCTATACACCTTAGTTAAGAAATTTAAAGACTCTGTAAGCATTTTCCAAGTTCAAGATACAAAAAATTATAAAACTCGGAACATAAAATATGGATAAATATTGTTTTCTGGTTTAATGAAAACTAAAATATAAAAATTGGAAAAAATATCTCTTTAATTTTATCGCTATAAATAAAAAAATATATTATATATAGTTTGAGATAGCTCCTAAACGCACTTCTTAATTAGTCGTAACCAAAAATTCAGTCTCAAAAAAAAAGAAAATTAATTAGCATATTAATGGAAGACATAGCAAAAATAACGATGCTGCATCTAAAAATAACTCCACACTATCATTTTTCTCTGCAAACCACCCCCATTTAATTAGCAGCTGCAAGAGAGGGGGGACTGTATCTTCTATAATTTCCTGCCCACACATTTTATCCACAGAAATCTTTGAAATGTCGCTATTTTTGGTAACCAAGTTTTACTTTTGATCAATGGATTCCAAATGAACGAACTTCCTCTTTAGGAATAAAATCGATTCCCTATTTTCAGAAGAATAATTTTCCGATCAAAAAAAAAAGAGCGCGCATTCATCTACGTTAATGAAAAGAGATAAATTGGGAAAAAAGGAGTTAATAATAGAAAAATTTCTTGTTCCCTGTTTTCCCTTCCTGTCTTTACGTCATCAAATCTGTGACGTCACGAAATCATCCAGTTTTAAAAACCAATCCGTAGTTTAATTGGAAAGCTACGTCATAACTACCAGTACTTCAAAATAGCACCCTCTATTCCCATATACATCTATATTTGTTCGTGCAGCTAAGGTATACGCGCATGTCCTCGCATACCTGTGATCGATTTCGTTATAGTGACGTCATGAAAATTCTGGGATCATCCACAGCAACGTGTAGTATAGAGGTTGCAAGTTTATCAAATTCTTGAGAGAATCCTTTTTGGCACTGTTTATCGCTGATCTGGCAGGTAAAATAAACGCCAAAAGATAAGATCTATGGTACATCATCATGAGGATAAAGAATTATAATTAAACTGTTGTGAATATTTATCTCGATTTCCAATACCGGTGGAAAAATTAAATTATAGAAAGAAAGGATCATTGCAATTTATTATATTTGGCAGGACTATTTTATTTTAAATTAAAAAATAATATTGCTAGAAAATTCTAATACTTATAATAGTAACTTTCCTGTAAACTATAATACTCTGTATAGTATAAATATCAAGCTTTAATTAATAAAGAATGAAGGGAAATTCACATGAGAAGCTTAACTGTAAATGTAATTGGACACTTAATTTCTAATTGTAATGTGATTTAAACTATATTGCATTGCCATACTAAAGCGCCATATATCTCAAAATTAAATTTACGAGTAATGCTTGACATATTTACCATGAACAGGAACTATTCCAATTCTCGATTAGTTTTCATTTATTTGCTTTAAATTTTTGATTATTATATTATTAAAAATAATGCAGAGGGATCATAAAATAAAGTTTCTGTACTGTATTCCGAGCTAAAACTAGCAATTGGAGTGAAACGAAGTTTCACGTAGAAACTATATAAGCCACCGAAAAATAAACTCCGTTGAAAAAAATGGCATTAAAAGTAGCCGGTACAAGATCTTGTACAAAGCGTAAGTCAGTACATTGAAAATGTTGAATATAGGACCTACCACCACGATTTTGATTCATAAATGATAACTTTTGCAAATTTTACTTGTTAATCCTTCATTAACATTCTATTACTTGAACATTTAATGAAATTTTATATAATCCATTTCTATGCATTCATTATATAATCAGCCAAATTGATATTTTAATAAATGCGGGATTTTACAATTACATTTACAATTGATAAATTTTTTATGAGTATTCTTGATAATTGCTTAATTGGAAACTATTATAAAAGCTTTATGTTCAAGATATCTTGAAACATTCAGACTATTTGCTAATAATTTTGCCGATTGTGGGGGGTCTTTTACAATGGCATTTCACAAGTAGTGCGTAAAGCAAATATTATTCTAAAATTCTTCTAAAAAAGGATTAAAGTGCATAATACTACTAAAATAGCTCAAGATAACATCATAAATCTTCATTGCAATTCTAGTCATAACGTCGACATTCTTTATTAATGTCTTTCCTAACTATCTACCTCTTTATACATTAGGAAAAGCTTTTATCCCATAAAGGCACATAGTGATATATATCCTATATCACTATGTCACTTATAACTGTCATGCGTTTGATCATTCTCTAATATGTTTAGTATCGGCGAAGTTAAAATACCATTACTGATACGAATACTGGAACACTGTAAAGTTGGTTCTGCTTTTTATGTATAAAATATTAATTTGACAGAACATTAGTAAATTCTATTAATTTCTTTAAAATTGATATGTAATACTTTAACATGTTTTTATAGTGAATTCCTAGTAAAAAGAATATAATTATGATTTGCCCTAAAGAATTTCAAAATTATTTTAAATTATTTTTCGATTTGTTTTACTCACTTATATAATGGAATTTATTAGTTTGTATGGTATTGTTTTGTAGATTTACGTATATTTTCCACAGGCTGTAACTTAATACCCAACTTTCTTGGGAACATTCCCCCCAAAAATTGTCCTTGGAAAAGGCTTAATATATATTAAATGAAGTACTTAAATGGATCTATAAAAAGACCTCTTATCTAAAATATTTTAGAACCTCATCAGATCAAAATATGTCGCTGAATATGAATGAACTCAAAAATGTCTGACATCACTTATTAAAATATTTTAAATAGTATGAATCTTTTTCCATAAGAAATATACTTTGAAGAAAATAATAGATTAAGTATCAAAATCAAATATCCCGTAATGAAGTGATATGTATTGTTATTCAAATATAATCATCACCAAAATCGAAAAAAATGACAAAAAAAATTCTAAAACTGAAATAACTTCTCGTGTTTGTTCTCAAAATAAAAGTATAGTACTGGTTATTTAAATCGTTTCTTTCTCGAAAGTAGAGTTTTCTTTGTGTCCTAAACTGAAAAGTACTCTTTCATAGACATCTACTATAAAGCAAATATTAAGCTAAATATATCCGGCCTTTATTACTTCTTAATACTCTCCTGGCGCTGTTTGCGGCAGGCGGCAATAAATAGAAGCATAAACGTACTACAAATATTATACCAAATAAATGATTTCCTGAAATTACAAAGTCAACTCCATTTCTTACTATCTTTATACTTTTATACTATTTACAACATCCGAAGGCATGCGAGAAACGTAACCTTGATTGATCGAACCTTAATTCAGAAAAACGTCTTCAATTACAGGCGAGCAGCTGTGCCCACGCGCGAAATTTTTCCGAGATATTTTATCGGATTCTTTTGTGCGAAACAATCGCGGCAATTTTTTGATAAACGTGGGAGTAAGTTAAGAAAAATGTATGCTGTTGTCTTCTTTTTTTACTTTTGATATAAATAGAACTAAATAGCTTTAATTTTAGATTATTTCCGCCCAAAGGATTCGACGACGTAATATAGTTTCAGATAACGTGTAGATGGAAGTTGAATTGTTTGAATCCCAATATCCGGTGGGTTTGGGTTCCTTTGATAAATTGAATTTGACGAAGGAAACTCAAACGTCCTCCCATTGGCGTGGTGTGGAAATTTAGAGAGGGGAATGCTAATGTAGGTATCGTCAATTGCTGGCGTCATTTCCAGATGGGACTCTTAATAAATTAAACTTGTTTTAAAAAACAATATGTATATGCCATACCTAATTATGTTTATCACATATTTATAAAATCCGAAGTGCACAATTAACATATGAGAATTTGATCTTTTTATACTTACATTTAAAATTTTTATTTATTCTCTATCTTACGACTGCAAACAATTTTTAATTTTTCTGGAAAAAATCATCTTGAAATATTTTTAATCAATATTTATAGACAGCAATTGTGAAAACAATAATTAATTAATTTATTTTTTCAATAATACGACCTATTTCTTTAACCTTTTTTTATTATAAAGATGCTATTAGTTTTTCTACATTCCCTTTTCCTTGAAAAATTGTAGAAATTTTTCCGTTTACTTGGTTGCATATTATGACTAATTCGAAATGCTTTGATTTCAAAGGGAAAAAGTTCTTGCAAAAATAAGATAATAGAGGGAACTAAACGATCACTATAAAGGACACTTTTAAATTAAATCTATTTTCTTTAGCTACATCCATGTCTACCTGCTTTTCTTCTAGAAAAAATAACAGAAAAGGTGGCAATGTGTTTTTGTAGTCAAGCCCAAATTATTTAAAGTTTACTTTTTCAAAATTATTTATCTATTTGTTTCCTCAGTATCTTTTGTTTATTTTTATTTTATTTTGTTTGTGTGATTTTTGCTGTTCCGATTGTATTATAATGGCAGCAACATTAACTTTCTCCTTACAAACGGAGGAAACTTGATGCTACTAAACCTCTTCCTCTTACAGGGACTAATCGGCCTTTAATTAATCACCAAAAAGATAATTTTTAATCTATTATGTAATGGATAGATTTTTGCAAATGAATGTAAAAAAATATAATTAATCACTGAGATTGGAGGACATTCATAACTCCCTATGATGAAAAAAAAAAGGAGAGAGAATACTTTTCTGCCTTTTCACCTATAGTGAAAAGTTAAAAATTTCATCCGCTCGTAAACCAGCAAATTTAAAAATGTTTAAGATGCATTTGTTGCATACGTATTTCAAGCACTTTCACTTTTTATCAAATATTAGATTATGATATACTATAAAGTATAATAAAAAGTATAACTCTTACAAATTTTGAAATTTACGATTAAAATTATTTGTATTAGATATCTTTTAACATACTTTAAAAACTGAATGCATTTATTGCTCAAAAATGCATTCTGTGAATGATAGCTCTGTAAAACTGTTTTTTTTGCTTGAATACCCCTTACGCAGTGAAGCAAACTTGACAGTGTAACTGGTTCAAAGGAATTACCCCCGCGTCAGTGGTATGTTATGACACTAATGACCTACAACACTGTCTGATTTCAAACCCGAACAACAAGATTAAATCTTGATTCCCAACAAAACAAAAATACCATCTGTTAAATTAAAAGGTAATTTCAAATATTATGAGTGTAAATATTTCTTGTATGCGTACGAAGTTTGATTCATTTAAGCATTTTTTTAAATAACGAATCATAGCTTTTTCGATCGATAAACTTTTAAATTGAATTAGATACGTTTAGTTTTATCATTTGTTCTCAGAAATCTAAATTACAAAATTAAAGAATTTAATCAAAGGTACAACTGACACTATGAATTTAGAAACACAATTTTTGCAGAAATTGTTAGCAATATTCTGGAAATAGTATAATCGAGAATTGATGATTTTTTTAAATACATAATGTATTGCTTTCGTTATATATTACTTATCAATATAAATTTACGTATTAAATGTTTGAAATTTTTAAGCTCATTTTATTATTAATTTTTCTAAAAATGGTCAATCCTTTATTTTGTGGTCTCAGGATCCAACGAAAACTCGTTTCAATTATTACGCGACACTGTTATTGCTTTGTATATATAAGTAAAGCTTTTCTTAATTGCAAGAGTATCTAGAAGATGTTTTGCATGTAAATAGCAATTAAGACAATCAGAGAAACTTATTCTATTCCATATGCAAAGCAGTTGTTCGTGGGTCCACGTGAGATGACATTCATATAAAATTCTTTCAAAACAACCTTTTGTTAAGTTAGCTTTCAAAATTAGAACAAAATATTGTTGCAAAATCAAACTTATTCGTAGTTGCAATGCTCATTGTAATGATGTTCCATAGTAACCGTGAAAGCGCAACCCTGCATGCAGTTTCGCTTTCGTATTTGTATTTATTTCATAAGACCTCCGGGCGTGTTATGCAAGAAGACTGCCCCAAACTTGCCATTCGGTTACTCAAAACTCTTTTACACGCAGTAAAATCACGCTTGCATCGTGACAAAACCGCGCACCGAAACCCAAGCAGGTGCGAAAACTCCACGCAAACACGCGGCGCAAAAAAAAAAAAAAGAACTCCGCTTCCGTCGGAACACAAACAGTTCCGGATATTTTGGAATCCGTCGCATTCCTTCTGTACTCTTAACTGTTATTATTCCTGCAAATAAAAGTCGCAGGCAGCAAGCGTTGCCCGGGCAACGGTACGGAACACAATCAGCTAAGAGCCGCCGAGTGACGCGATCCCATCGATTCTACAGTTGGCTAAGCGATTTGACGTCATGGCCGTGACGTAGCCATCCACTACACGAGCCACCTGTACCCTGCCTAATAGTTTTCCATTGGGCGCGACGTCGTTGTGACGTAAGAGCCGGATCCTACGTCATGAGCCCTGCAAAAAGATGGGATGTTGGAAATATATAGTGGAGCGGACGACGATCGGAGAGTATTCAGTGGTAGAATGTGAAACAGTAAGCACCCCTAGCTCATAGCTGCAAAGTTTTTAGAGATCTAAACACACGTGTTGGAATCTCGAAAGCATTTGGAACTTTATTGGAATATCTTGATTTGGATCATTGCCATCGTGAAGTGGACTACATAAATATTGGCTACTTCTTCGGAGAATGCATCTGGTGTTTTGTTTACTTCGTATCGAGTGCGAGTCGATCTGCTAGTTACATGTGAGTAGCGATTGGTTTTCTCATTAATAACGCGCGGAGTTTCGGAACGCTCGCTTTAAATATTTTGACTCTCAAAAGCTCCGATAAAAATTTAAGAGAACATGTCTCATCTGCTCTTTAAATTTTGTTAACGAAATCTTTTATGTACGCTAATGAAATATGTATTTCATTCCGATATCTGTTTTAATTAAACTTATTAAAGTATTGTTAGCATTTCAACGTATTTCGATGTTTTAATTCTTTGCATTTATACATGTTTAAAATCGTGCGATCAGTTTGTTTATGTCCGCTTCTCTAAAAATTCTTGTTTTAATGCTAAACGCATGTTATATTTCTTAATCATTAATCGCTTTCAGGTTTTATTTAAAATATATGTGATCCCATATGCTCTATCATTTATTAACTCCAAGCATGTAAAATAACTTTTAATTTAAACTAAACTATGCTATTTTATATGCAGTGTAATATTATTATTTATTTTTGTGTATTATGTGCAATAACAGTTGTCATTTGTTTCTTTTTATTAATATCGATTTGAAAAATATTATTAAACTATGGAATGACTTAACTGTTCTAATTTAAAGTGATGGAACTAGAAATTATCGTTGCTAACTTGGAATGCTAACATTTAAAGACCTAAATACTGATTTTGCTTTATTTTAAATTTAATAACATATTTTATCTTTGTTTATATATTTCATTTAAATGTTTTAATTTATTTAAACTCGTATTATTCTGAGAAACGTCAAAGTATTGCTTAAAATTCTAATTGTGGCACTTGTCTTAGATAAATCCGTAAAAAATTTCCCCAAACCGTTCCTCATAGTATTCTGGAGATTATGCATTCCGCAAAACGCAATCTCAGCTGTGCTGTTGCCTGCTCTCGTGACGTCTTCTATGACGTCAAACGCGTTCTGTCATCTTCCTCTCCGTAACGGGATTGGTTCCTTCCTTCCTCTCAATCGATCGGGTGGGCTTGGTGTGACGTTTCAATGTACGCGGGTGGTTCCAGTCGCGGCGTGCGCTATTCTGACAAAAGAGAGGGAATTTCCGTTCATTAAAAATCGCAGAAATGCTTCTTGCTTTACACAGAACCATTAAGTGAGTTGTTTTGGAAAATTATTATTCGCGTGATAAAAGCGCTCCTTGCATGTCTAGTGTTTTGTAATATTAATTGCAGTCCCCATTGGCTAAATTTATTTGCTTTAAATGTTTAAAGAATAATTGCATATAGCTTTAATTATTCACTTAATTAGCAATTTTAATAAATTGGATGATTATTTTAAAATTTGATGTTTGTAAGCAAGAAAATATGCACCCGTTTTGATTTAAACGCTTCTTTTTATTTTTGTTTAAATTTAATATGCTCTCATTTGAAGGCTTTAAGATGCTTTAATTGTAAGAAAAAACCTTCATACATTTAATTTAACTGCATACATAAGCATACATTTGCATACTAATTAAAAAATAAATATATTACCAAATAGCAAACAAAAAAATCCTTTAATTCTAACATTAAACATAAGACTAATATTTGCAGATTAAATTAAAAATTAAACTGCTTTTCGTTGAACTATAATAAATTATGTAAATTTCATTTTTTTAAAAAAATCTATCTTTAAAAAGCATATTAACCAAAATTAATATCATTCTAAAACTGTTCACCAATTAAAAAACAAGTCCGTAAAAAAGACCGAAAATATTCCTATTTATTGTCGTTTTCATAATATTATATTGGTTGGCTCAAAACACTTTTAATAAACTATTCATTTTAAGCACTGGAGGTTTGAAAAGAACTTAAATGCTCCATTTAGAAGGAAATTCGATGCCAAGGGTTTTTGACTTTCCAAAATATAGCCTACACTCTTAATTAGAAGCAACCACTGCTCCAAAAAGGCTGTCTTTTGGCAAGAACCACCCCCAAACAATAAACTTACTGCTGCTAGTAAACTAGTGCAGTAATACAGTGTGCTCGACCCTGGACATACAAGCGAAAACTGTGGATTCCTGCCAGTCGAGTATTAGAAACCAGGGCTACGAATCCAGTACGGGACTTTGGCGCCAGTCCCTCATTGTTTATAGCACCCAGTGACGCCATCTCTTCTTATTAAATAGAGAATCGAAACTTACGCACGAAGGGTCATGACGTCAAAGGTTCCCGAAATAGTAACTCCGCCTCTGCCTATTACGTCACAGCGAATCGATGTTGTTGCCGTGTTGCTATTTTTAGAATGGGACTCTTGAAGTCCGAGCTATTTCTTCCCAAGGTTGGGTGGGCAGGTGCCTTGTTTTGGCTGGTATGGGACAGATGACGGCAAAATTCCAAGAGTAAGGGAGCAATGTGTCACTCTCTGATGCGGTGCCGAAATAAGATGATTCTTTTGCTAGACGATAAAAATTTCGCCAAAGGGTTGCGGTTCTCTCACATTTTGATTGCAAGTGAGTGGTTTAAGTTTTAAAAATAAACTAGGAGAAGAATTGCTTTGCATGGACTTATCTAAAGTTTCTTTTGTTTCCGAGCTTTCTAGATAAATATGAATCTTTTTTCTTGAAGAAATATTGTATGTTTTTTATCCATATTTTTATATAATTAAACAGGGTTTTTTTTATTATTATTAGCTGCAATTTTAATGGACTTCTATCTAAAAAATTAAATTTAAATTTCTCTTAATTAAATGATAAAAAAACCCTTTTTACCAAGTTTTTTATTTCATGGTCCATTAGAAGAAAAAGAAATAAAAGAATAGGAAATATTAATTGCGAATATAAAATACGATTTAATTTTAGCAATTCATATGCATATTAATGAATATTTTTATATATTTGCAAATAAATGTTCTAAAATAAATTATACATTTAAAAAAAATTATATGCGATATTTTGGTGCAGTTGCATAAAATATGGTAATGTAGTCTTAAAAATGCTATTCTTGAAAAATTATTGAAATTTATTTTTGAGAAATTGAATGTGAAAAATTGGCAATATTTCTATATTTCAATATTTAAAATAGAGAAAAATGTTATTTTGTTATTTATATATTAATAATTTTGATGTTACAAAAAATTTGTATTATCAAATGTAAGGGCTCATATTTTTTCGCCGGAAAAGATGAAATTTATTCATTGAAGCTTAAAAATGTTGTAGATGTTAAGGAAACAAGTGCACACGGTTTCGAGGTCAGAGAGTTATGAATTCAAAACGGTTCTTATTTCGCCAAGGTTTTCCCTCTGGTATGGCATGAAAATTTAAAGAGAAAGTTGCTGACTAAAGCACTGTGTCCATCATCTGAACAAAACTCAAGATTGAGAGGCCAAATCGTTCCAAAATAGCCCTTGTTGAATTAAAAAAGGGATTTAAATTTAAATAAACTAAACATATGCTGGATAGTTCCTAAAACAATCATAATTAAAAAAGAATTTTAAAACGTCACACATTTTCACTAATTTTCGTAGTGATTAGATTGATAATGAATATCACTATGACTGCGTGAATAAATAATATTTTTGAACATTCTGCATTTAAAATAATTCCCAGTATCTACAAATTAAATGTCGTCAAAAACTGACCCTCGATGTCAAGAAGTGCCACATTTTAAGAGATAAATATTGTGTTTGTAAACAAGTGTTGCTCTTCACGAGCCATTAAAATTGCGGAGTTGGTGTATGCCTGGAACGTGATTTTGATGAGTGATTCCCTTTCTCAGAATCTTCACTCACTCCCCCAGACTTTGGAGGACACTTTATGTATTGCTCATCGCATGAAAAGCTATACCAGTGGTTGGCAGATCTGCTGCTCGCCGCTTACAGCAGTAAGTTTTTTATTCATTATGACTGCGGTATTGTGTGCATTTTGTTTGCTTTTTTTCTCTCTCTCTCAATATAGTAAATTTCGAAAATGTACATGTGTACGTCCTGATGTTTTGTGATAGCCTTTGAGTACTTGTGAAATATGAAAAATAAATTCGAAAAAAAGAGAATTTTATTTAAGTTTATTTAGAAATTTTTTAATTTAATCCTCGATAAATAATTTACAAGTCAATTTTTTATAGTTTTTTTATACTTTCTTTCTTTTATTCACAAAGAGATTAAATCTTTTAACATATATTTCGCCTACAAATTTGTCTTTTATTCTATTTCTTTCCCCCATCTTCTGAAATTTCTCATTCCTTCTATCATTGCTTCTACAACCTTCCTCCCAACTTCTTCATCTGTCTAAAAAAATAAAATGTTAACTTATTCTCATTGTGTATAATCCCAAGAGCATGACTTGCACTAAATGCAGGTTTGATGGTAAGTTCTGTACTTAACACGACATGATCAGAGATCTTCATTGACTAGAAGAATGCTTGAGCCCCTCGGAATGTGTCCTGACATTTTCCACTTTTGCATTGCAGCCCCCGAGCTGACGAGTCGAGAGTCGGCCACTGGCTGCAGGACAAGTGAGAGCCCCAGCGAACCGGCCTCGACATCGAGCCTTGTCACCAGCAGCGACAGTGGAACCACGACCACAACAACATCAACAACCACAGCGACGGTAACCACAGACGCTCCCGTCACCATGCTTCTACTTCAACAGCCACAGGTAGGTCTTCGTTTCGGGATATCACACGACACCGCTCCCAAAGTATCGTGGTCACATGATCTGTGATCTAAAAATGTCCATATCTCGCTCCATCCACCCAGACAATTCGTTCAATCCATCACCAAAACACTTTGATTGTTCTTCATTTCGAGCCCAAACTGTTCAGTCACTTAGATTGGCAACTGCTGAACTCTGGAAATGGGCCAATGACAAAAACGATGGATGATAATTGAAGTCATCATTAATCTTTAGAGTTTCAGCAGGGATTTATATTCGTTCTTGCAGATTTTGCATATGCAATGCACTAAACGGATTTTCGCATGCTTGCATCATTTAAAAGATTTAAATCAAATTTTTTTTAGAGTTTATATTGTCCTATAATGTGAATCTAACGGCAACGTCTTGTTTCTTGCTTTTTCATGCTACCATCTTTATAACTCATTGTGAAGCGGATCAAAATATTTTAGTTTTCTACTTCAGAAAATTATTTTCACAGAAGCATTATTTTTTAATTTTTATAACATATTTAAAAAAAGCATCATTATAACAACTTGTTATCCTCTTTTTTTATTAATTTAATTTTAATCCAAAAATTAAGAAAACTATTTGGTTAACAGAAAAAATATTTAAAATTAAATTCTTTAAAAGTTTGATAAATATTTCAAACTATGATTAATTTCTGTCAAAAAAAGTCTCATTATTCTGTTTGATATAGATATTAATTTTTAATATCACATTTCTGCAATTGCAGTTAGAGTTAATATTCTAGTTAATTTCCACTTTTTCTTTGTTCAAATGATATTTATTTTTTCTTTTGTACTAAAATGTACGCTAAATGGAAGAATGTTTGCTATTAATGAAAGAATATGTATTTCATACTTTGAAGAATGCTTTATCGTTATTACTAAAAAGTATCATTTTCAATTCAAATATAATTAAGTGAAATTTGACCAATAACCTTGTAGAAAGTGCCAGAACAGAGGCATTTTGCTGACAAACAATAAAAATCCTCTATTCATTGCCATGACAATAATCGATGTCTACATGAGTTCAAAATACTGGAAGGCATTTTTTTTATTCTACTTATTATAAGCTCACCTCGTTCTACGATAACTTTTTTCTTTTTACAGATTATAAAAAATATAAATTTAGTGATCTTTATTTTTTTCCTGTCATCAGTGATACTAACCCTAAACATTTTTCCTTCAGAGCTCACAGTTCAGTGGCAGCATTCTGAGTCCTGAATTCAGCATTCCTTTGCCAGAGGAGGCCGCATTCATTGGGGACGATTTCGAGCTGCCTCCTTTGGAATACATAGCCCCATCGAAGGCGTTTCTGAGCGGAGGAGACAGTCACAGCAACAGCACTTTCCAAGAGATGTTCCAGCAGGGCACTTTTGGCACGCCAACGACTGAAGATCTCACTCCCACAACAACAGACGGGGGCATTGCCTCTCTGCCCAGTTTCCAGGAGACCTACTCTCCTCGCTACAGGAGGTCCGACGTCTGCGGTGTCTTCTCATTCAAGTTCGAGGACATACCTACCGGCGATGACGTACCAATGGAGGAAGATATTGGTAAGTGGAAATTTGCTCTGGTCTTCTTTGTTTATTTTGTTTCAATTTTATGTACAACATTAAATAGTTGCTTTATTCTCGTTTAAAGAACTGATGAACATCTTTGCAGAAGGGGATCGTTTCTCGATATCTATGGCCACATTCCCTCAATCCGATGATGTGACATCCATCACCACTCTGGCAACGGCGACTCCATCTCTGGACAGTCCGGGTCCATCATCTTCGTCGTTCATGCCCCCATCCTTTGCTTCAGAGAGCGGTCCATCAAAACCCTCATTTCATCAATTGGTGGCACCATTTCCCACGTCGTTCTCAGGAGTCTCTGGACTTTCTGGAGAGGGTCCTTCATCGTTTGGTCAGGCCTCTCCAACACTGCATGAACTAACCTCCCCATCTCCCAGTCCCAAGCCATCAAGAACCACCAGGAAACCTTCACCCACTCTATCTAGTACATCAGTTACTGAAAAGTAAGTCGTTTTATAGATTTACCATAGTTTAGATATTCTCTTTACCAATTGCAATCAAAATATATTATCCCATTATTTTTCTGTATAAGCGTTTAAAGCATTTAGTATATGATGTAATCCCTCCGCTAAATAAGGCATCATTTCATGCAATTACTTTTAAAAAATCAGCAAATCTAATTTAGAGAAATTGTTTATTATACTGAGAATGGTAATTTTGTAGATAACTGACAATAAATTTTGTTGTATCATGTATTATCAAATCAGTTTTTAAAAGCACCCGGTTTTAAAAGATAAATTTATTTCACAAAATATTTCCCATCACTAATAAGTCTACCCTAGGAATTTTAGAAAAATTCAAGAGATGTTATGACAGATGCTTGAGTAGAACAGAAAATAATTGTTATATGATTTACAATACAAAATATTTCATAAAGGTTTTTATCATTTTCTAAAATTGAATTTAAAAATGGTTGTATTAAATTGTTTTTGCAGCATCCGCCATCCAACACCCACAACTCCTACCACCCCCAGTGGAACATCTGGATCCAGTCGTTCATCCCCAGGCGTGCAGGAAAGCACCCCTCCACCCTCTATGCTATGTGCCGTGTGTGGCGACAATGCTGCTTGCCAACATTACGGCGTCCGAACATGCGAAGGCTGCAAAGGTTTCTTCAAGGTAAGAAGAAATAATCGTTTGATTATTCCTCCATACAAAAAAACATTTAATGAGTAAACTCGTGAACTCTACAGTCAGCATATATTTTATTCCTTAAAGTCATGATTTTTAATGTTCAGCCGTTCTTATTATCCTTGAGAAATGTAAAATAAATTTTTATGTTATATAAATTCTGAAACTTTGTGGACATTTATTTTGGAATCGAATCTATAAAGTATATTCACTTGTAATACATTTTTGATTAAAATCAAGGTATACATCAGTAGATACTAATCACAGGTTTTTAAAAAAATAAATCCTGAAATAAGAAATTTAGCTCTTTGAAATTCAATAATAACATATTTTTACCTTAGAATTTTATATAAAGATATAAAATACACACTTCTAAATATTTTTTGTAAACTGGTTTTACTTTCTAAAATTGTCTACTGTTCGTCTAGTGAAATTTTTTCCCCAAAGAAAAACATTTTTACGATATTGTTATTACATAATATGGCAGAGAATCTTTCCTGCATCTTACTACATGACCATTATTTTGTTGTTTTGATGTCACCAAATTTATAGCATCACCAATCATTCATTTACCATTGTCTCACTCGGCCCCGTAAAGATCAAAGCATATTTCTATATTTGCGCAAAACATTCTCATTAATCTTAAGTATTGTTTTTCTCTGCCTTGAAATTCCGAGGGGACACATAAATTAAAAATAGTTTCATTACTTTAAAAAATTAACTTTATATTCATATATCATACTATATTTATATCAAAATATAATTATAATAGTAAAATATTATATTTATTATAATATTTCTTATCCACAGAGGACAGTTCAGAAAAACGCCAAATACGTCTGTCTGGGTAACAAAGATTGTCCAGTTGACAAAAGAAGGAGGAACAGGTGTCAGTTCTGCAGGTTTCAGAAATGCTTGGCTGTTGGAATGGTCAAAGAAGGTAAGAGCAATTTATTTTATTTTGTTTATTTATTTTTGACAAAAAAAATATCAGGATCTTTAGCAATGCATTGAATAATTAATAAATGTCAGTGAATTTCAATTAAATATAATTTCACTATCATTTCTCGTAAAAAGAGAATTCTATTATTTCATATTTGAGTTATAATTATTTTAAATGCTTAAAAACTTTTTAAAAAACTAAAATTAAAATTAAGTTCCTCCTTCCCTTTTTTTATAGTAGAATAGTTTTTAAAAAAACTTTTATATGAAGCGGTTAATAATACAAAAATGGGAAACATCGTTTTGAAAGCATTTAAATCTTAGTAAAAATTTTACATTTTAGTATTTAAAAAACGACCTACATTTATTAATTATTTTTTTTTTTTTTTTTTTTTTTTTTTTTTTTTTTTTTT
>JAOUZG010025578.1:3225696-3261278 GCA_026289955.1 Argiope argentata
TGTCATAAAAAATTTATATTTGTATTACATCTTTAGATTACAAAATTTCAATTGCATTCAAAAGACAATTTTACTTAAGGCATCAATACTAGATGGCGCCACGAACTGCGCATCGTTTTCTCTTTCCGGGAGAGGGGAGTACGAAGAGGGAAAGATTTATCTTAGTGTGGAAGTGTTGCTTCCGCAAACTGCGCACTCCACCATGAACTAATAATAAGCACCTACGCATTCTGAAACTGACCACTTCACTGCTGACCATTTCTTTAATGTTTGGGTTTTCTCTTTTACAGTTGTAAGGACGGATAGCTTAAAAGGACGACGTGGTCGCCTGCCTTCCAAACCTAAATCCCCACAAGAATCTCCCCCATCACCACCGGTCAGTACTATAACTGCCCTTGTGCGGGCTCATGTGGACACAACGCCGGACCTTGCAAATCTTGATTATTCACAGGTACTTAAATAATACTAAGATAACATCAATAGAATAAAAACTTAAAATTTAGTTTTCAACGATTTTTTTTGCAGCCATCTTCTAATTAGATTAAAATTTTCTATTTCGTAATATGATATGCGTAGTTGATATTCACAACGAAGAATTGAATAATTTTTGTCATAAACTTAACTTAGAAATTTGAATTTTCCAATAAAGAAAAAAGATCGAAGTTGGTAAGTCACCATTAGCGTAGATTTTAAACATAATGAAATATATTTTATTGGTAATAAGAAATATACGCAGTTTAATAAATATAATGGCGTGTTTTTTATTTAAACCCCGACAACTTATTAGCTGAAATAATTATTGCTATTAAATATTCTGCTTAAATTTCTTTCAGAGAAAATAATAAACGAAGCAAAAAAAATAAGTAAAAGTTTTTGCGAAATGATTATAACTCTTCATGTCCACAAGCAAAAACTATATGCGTAGTTTATTTGAACTTGAAAAAATAAAAATAAATAAAATATTGCTAATGGATAATAAATATTTTAAAAGGTTACAAAATTTTAATAGGAAAAAAAAGCATTGTAACTGCGTTTCATCATAATTTCCAAAATATTTTATTTCCGCTTTCCCAAACGATCTGCGCAGTTACGGTGAAAACCGAGTCAGTCAGCGAAACTTAGACATTGCTTACTTGAAAACAATTTTTGACTGGTCAATATCTTTTAAATTAACTTTTAAATTATTTTATAATCGAAAATCAGATTATTTGACGTATGAATTCATAAAATGCAATCTAAGATGCTTTAGAAACGAAACCAATATGAAGAAATTTCAATTGCCATTTAATGCAATTCTTAATTTTGTTGAAACTTTCCAAATTAAAGTTTAATTTCTGAATAAGAAAAAAAATTATTTCATTTTCTGAAAATTGAAATAATAGTTATTAATGCTTATAACAGTTATTTGCGCAGTTTTTCTAGCATTAATTAAAATAAAGATTTTGTTTTCTTACTTTTAAATGATTAATTTTTAAAAAAATTGCTTAATACGGAATTATTTAAAGTAAAATTATTTCACTTTTGCAGTAACTTTTTCTATCTAATTTTTTTTTCATTTGTTTGATGCATTCATGCAATTCTTTTTAAATTCAGAACTGAATTCTAAGTTACTCAAGAATTAAAATATTCTATCATAAGAAATTCTACGAATATAAAATTGGAATTAGCATAAATATTTGAAATTTATTTTTTTAGTTTAAAGTTAAATAAAATACTCGGTTGTTTATCCAGTTACCTTTATTCTTCTAAAATTGGATATAAAAAATTATTCTTATAAAAGGCATTTTATAGTTAGATCATATTTTCTACATGTTTTCAACTTAAAATAATAAGATTAGGAAAAGAAGAACAAAATTCGTATTCCTTTATTTGAAAAAAAAAAAGGTTTCTGGATTAACTATTTTATTCCTCTTTAGTTTTATTTTGTAAATATTAATGAATAAATGCAGTAACTTCTTTCATAGTAAATATCTTAATTATTCAGTTTAATGAGATACAAGAACTTTTATTTCAATGCTTATTTATTTCAATATTTTATTAAAACTAAACTTTTTTATTTCATTTATTCTGAAGGATATATATATATATAATAATGAATTTATGATGTGTTAAAGGATTTTATCTAATTATATTCTGCTTAATTAGAAAGTACGCAGATCGTGTTAGAAAAACGAATTTGAAGGTCACAAAAAACCGAATAAAAATTATTAAAACGCTTTTTTTATTCTTAGCATTTTTTCCCCATTATTTTCTCCTAATCAATTACTCTTTTTCACCAAACGATTTCGTTTCTTTTCCAGTACCAGGAACCAAGCAGCCAGAAACAGGAGGCGACTACAGCTGCTGAGCAGGTGCAGCAGTTTTATGATCTGCTCGTCTCTTCGATCGAAGTGATTCGACAGTTCGCTGACAAAGTTCCAGGTTTCACGGATCTCACAAAAGAGGACCAGGAACTGCTGTTCCACTCCGCCTGTTTGGAACTTTTTTCGCTCAGGTTAGCCTACAGGTACGGGAATTTTTCAATTTATAATTTTTTTATTCTAAAAATTTTTAAGAACCCTTTTTAGAGTCAATGTTTTTCCTTATTTGTTAGTAAATAAATCAAATATTGTTTTGTAGGAGTAGATTTAATTGTATATCATGGGAAAAAATTCCCTTTTAATGCTACGCGTTTCATTAATGAACAACGTATCAATATACATCAGAGTTGCATTTTTCTTCACTATAGTTTTACTCATTGATTTATTGATGAATACTTCCGCAAATATTCTAAAATATAAATCTATAAAAAAAAATTTAATAATAAAAGAACTTAATGACATATGATATTCAATTTTAATTTTAAAAACTGGAAATAAATAAAAAAAATTATATCACTACGTTTAAAATATATAACTGTTCAAAATCTGATAGCTCTTTTCATTTTTTTGCAATTAAGATTAAAAACTTCTTGAATTTGTAAGAAAAAGAATAAGTAATAACAATTAAGATGATTTCACTAAAGAATAAAATAGTATTTTCTATGTTTAAAGAATAGAATATTACATATTCTTTAATCATTCTTTCATAAATTATAAAATCGTATTCTAAAGAATAGAATTGTATTTTTCGTATTTTCTATTATTATGAGTGAATTAATATTGGATATTTTTTTAAAAATTAGCTACTTTTTTTTATTAATAAAATTAAAATTCTCATTCAATTCGTATTCGGTATTACGTAATTTCTTTTTAAAATCGCTTACTAGAGATATAAATTCGAAGTCACTGTGAGGAAGTAATTCATTGTTACAAATAATATTTTATTTTTTAAAGACAAAAATTGATAAATGCGTTATGTCAATTTGATAACAAAGTATTGATAATATTTTTATTTTGTCAGTCTGTGACTCACACAAAATTGTTTTGAAATCCCATTCGTATATTTCTGAAATCATTTCGATCTCCTCGTAAAATAATTTCGATTTATTACAACTAAAAATTTATCAAAATAAAATGCATGAGCTACAACAAACTTGCTTGCTTAAAATTGTTTCTAAAAAAGATTTTTCGGATGTTTCACTTAAAAAAAATATTTAAAAAAAACTTCAGTAAGTTATTAAATTTGATAATAACAACTTAAATGAAATTTCTGAATATAAGTTTAATGGTTAATATATTTCTTGTCAAAAATATGCATATCTTGAAACTTTTTAAGAAGCCCTTTCCTGGCAAAATTATCTTGATTTCAATAGTAAAATTTCATTGATAAATGTGCTGAATTCACACAAAAATTGAAATATTGCTCTTTTATCTATTTAAATTATTTATTGAGGGGATTTCCCGATTTTATCCTATCCGAAATATCTTACTCTTTTTTCGAGAATCTTTATCGCAATTATCTAAGTATTTGTTCCTAAAACGAAATAAAGATAAAAGTAGCTCTTGTTTTTCCCCTATTCATAACGTATATAAAATCTTCAGACATGTCGATAATAAACTTTTGCAATTCGTCATTGCCAAGACCAGAATTTAAAATTACAGATATAGAGAACCAGTGAAATATATTTATTTTTGTAGTCAAATATTGTTTTATATACCATCGATTTTAAAAGAAAACATTTAAAGAAACTGATATTTATTTGTAAATTACAAGACTACTGCATATCAAAGATCATGACATGATCTTTATTCAATGATAACTTTTAGTTCAATCATCATCTGCTAATGCTTGAAGATATTTCCATCAAAATAAAATACATTAAATTTTGAGCAAATAAATCGCATTATAAGCCTTTGATGCATTATTTAAATCCATGTTAAAGAAATATAAAATTGTAGGGGGGTGAATTGTGTTCTCTTTTTACAATTTGTAAAATGAATGTCCATTATCTGATTATCATTGAAGTCTAGATCTCTAGTCAGGTGCTTTGCTGACTGATTAGATGAGAAAAAATAGTTCACTGATAACAGCAATCTATTTTTTTTATCAATAGCCGAAAGTAAACGTCAGCCAATTAATCATTATGACATCTTCTTATATAAAATAGAACGAGTGCTTACTCTGTGAAATATTAAATATAAATAATCATGCTGGTTTTTTTCACATTTTTAAAATTGTTTCAACTTTATACACACAATGAATTCTAATATTTAAAGAAATTATCCTAAAAAATATTCTTCTTTAAAATCAATTTTATTTCGAGATATTTTTTAAAATTTATTTTGAGCATTTTTAATAATGTTCCATCTTTACCTTGATCTATTTTCCAATTTTTCTGGCTAATAAAATGTAGGTATTTTCAGAAGATAGTGCAGATCAAATTCAAATTTCAAGGGATCAAATTTCAAATCAATTTCAAAATTCAAGAATCTTATAATATATATAAAATTCTCTTTTAATATTAAAATTCCCTAAACAGTTTTTTTAAATCCTTTGTTTAATTAGCTTTTTATTATGATGTTTTCCAATTCGATTGTCAAACGATATATTTATATTCTATGAATATCTTCTCTTCAGTTTAATCTGAATCGTCTTTCTTATTTCTTTTCAGAATTCATCCCGATGATGAAAAACTAACTTTCTGCAACGGAACTGTTCTAAGCCGAGAACAATGTCAGCAAATCTTTGGAGACTGGTTGAATACCATTCTGGATTTCTCCGCCAGCCTGCACAGTATGGACATCGACATTTCTGCCTTCGCTTGTCTTTGTGCACTCGCACTTGTCACTGGTAAGTGTCGGAGATTTTATTCTAAAAATAGTAATGACGCATGATGGGGAAACAGAATAGAAAATTCAAATAAATTCTCAAAAATAATTGCTGATAATGGACGATATTGAATTTCAAAATCGATAAAGAACCTGCTATCGAGCTCTTAATATTTTTCTCAAACTTTTATGGTATTTAATGAATAAAATAAAATTTAATTTTTTTAAACAAAACATTAAAATAAAAGGTTTGAATAATTTTTTAATTTAAATATGATATTTTATTATAAACTTAATATTTTGTTACAAAAATAATAACTCTTTAAAAAACTAATATTAAAAAAAAATTTTAACTTTTTTAAACAGTAAAGCTACATTTAAAATAAAATCTTGCTATTATGAAATTTGTATTTTTTTTTTATTCTATCATAATACACAGAAGGTACATGACTTATTTCTTTTAAAAATCTTCTCAGTTTTTAAAGGCATTGCTTATATATAATTACATTTATAGATTTCCATATGTATTCATTGAAGTTTTGCTTTACTTTGAATCTGATGTAATTTAATTTCCTAAAATGTTTTTTTTTTTTTTACTTTTCCTGAGAAAAAAATTAGAGGGGTTATTGATTTTATTATAATTATCTACTTCGATTTTGTCGAAATAGTCTTTTAGAAGAAATTTTCAGCGAAACTTGTGATTTCTAAACAGACAATTTAGAACTATTCTTAGAGTTCGAGTTAGCTCAAAATTCTACAGCAAATCTTATATAAAAACATAATTAATCTATACATTAGTCTAATTATTTGTAGTAGGACCCTTAAATCCTGTCCGTTTCGTATATCCCAATAACGAATTTTCTCTTTTTGTATTTCGCAGAGCGCCATGGCCTCAAAGAGCCTCAGCGGGTGGAGCAGGTGCAGATGAAGATTATCGGGTCCCTCCGAGACCACGTCACGTACAACAACGAAGCACAGAAGAAGCGACACTACTTCAGTCGCATCCTCACCCAGCTGCCCGAACTGAGGACACTCAGCGTTCAGGGACTGCAGCGCATCTTCTACCTCAGGCTGGAGGACCTTGTTCCCGCACCCCCGCTGGTCGAGAACATCTTCACGTCCAGCCTGCCCTTCTAAGACCACAGAGCGAAGCCGGACTACGTCCGGTCATTTTGTTTGCCCGAAGCTCGGGGTGGCTAGCAGGGTGCGAAAATCCACACGGCATGACCCGTTCGCATCAGGCAGAGCGAAAGCTGGGCCCCGCACACCAAGATCTCGGGACCCGCCTGGGCGCAGGGCATGACCCCCCTCCCGTCACAAGAAACTTTCGCACCCTGCGATGGGTCCACCCTTGCGAAGAACTCAAGGATCTTCGCTGTAGCCCAAAAAGTCCATGTGTAATTCAATCTTTTAGGAGATAAATTATAGACTTGTCAAGTAGTGTTCTATCTGGGACAGAAATTGTCTTCTCCCAGATAGATGTCCGCCAACTAGAAAATTCCGATGTCTCTGCACTCACTGGTCATTGATTAGATGGACGGGATTACTTCAAACGAAAACATAGAAAAAAGAAACGTAATCAGAATCGTGTTTCAACAAACTGATAGATGATTGCTAATCAAAAGATTTGAAAAGCCACCAGCCAGAATCTTCCCGTCTGGGTTTGTCGAAAGATAAATAAATTGTCACAAAAAAAATCACCACAAATTAACATTAAAACTGATTGCCAAAAGACGTTGTTTCAACTATCACGAACTTGCTAATAATGGAATTTGTTCTAAATTCACCTGTATCCGAAGCTAAAGATTGGTAATCACAGAACGTTTAAGAGTTTATAAATGTATTTAATGATCATCCACCTGTTGCTATAAATCACTTGCAGTAAAAGACGCTTTCGATGTTTAAAGATAGAAAACCAAAGATGATAAGCACTAATTGTTGGATCCTTTACAGTAAAAATTGCTATTGAACTCTTCTGTGGTCTTTCAAAACGAAAACATGGGACTCGGCATTTATTTGTAGAAATATTTGAGGCATTTTTGAGAGTATATTTTTGTTGTTGCTTGTTTGAAACTTATTTACTATTTATGTTCAGTTGAACTTATTTATCAGTATTTTAATTACGTCGACCAAATTTAATTCTTTGGGAAATTAAGATACGTAGCTCCGGAAAATATTATATTAGCCACGTTCTTAATTTTTTAAAAAAGGGCATTATTCTTTTGTTGCCTTGAATTTGAGAAAAACATTGCATATTTACGTGATTGGAGCTCAGGTATATATATATATATTGTATAACTGAGTTTTTAAAGTATTTGCTATTATTCTATTGTTAAATACATATTTCTGCATTTAAGTATATATTTATAAACCTCGTGTGATAAAATGAAATTAATGGTTTTCAGTAATTTAACATGAGTCTTTCACATTGTTGTGTTTTAATATTATTTATATAAAATTCAAAGCAACATTAGAATCACCGAATTAAATATGGTTGACATTTAAACTATTTTATTAGTTAATTTTTTTTAGTGGGACTTAAGCAGATAATTGACTTATTTCCAAAGTTCCTTTTTTTTTTTTTTTCTTCTTTTGTAACTAAAAGATTATGTTTTGATTTTCAAACTCAAACTGTTCTTTTAACTTACTTTTGCTAGCATTCAAATATATTTTAATGATACACTTTCAAGTATTATCAGATCCAAATACATAGCTATATTCACACTGTTGATAATAATATAATTTAACTAATATTAGTGGTAGGATTTAATAGTAGTATAGTCAAACTTGGCTTTCCTTTCAAGTTTATGTCGTTTAAGAATACTAATATCTCTAATACCTGTGATAGGATATACTGTAGTGCATTTGTTTTCCATTTAGTCACTATTGGGCATTCATTAAACCAGTACAGGCATGTAGACTGTGATACTAGTTTAGTTTTCCTTTTACATTGTACGGAGATTATACAAGGAAGTAAAATTTTGAAAGAACTGCTGTTTTAAATTATGTGCAATATATATATATAAATATACATATATTTATCCTTTACTGTGGAGAGTATTTAAAACTGTTTCAAACTGAATATTTATTCTATATCTATATATGTTGTTCAATGCGTATATATATATTTATTGGTTCCATTGGATGTTATATAAACTATTGTAACTTCATGACAAAAAAATTAGATATATTTATTAAAATTATTTCTCCATTCATTTTATAAATACTATTTCTTTCGTTTCGATCTCCATCTTTGAAATCTGCTCTTCGAGAATTATTTTGAAAGCCTAATCTTTAATTTAAAACTAACACTCTACAACAATACTTATATATTAAAAAAATTAAATGCGAATTTTTGCATTTGAATAACAAATACAATATTCCTTGAAATTAAAATTCCATTACAAAAATTTCTTCATATTTTTTTAATAGAATTAAAAAATTATATAGTATAAAAAACCTTACATCATTCTCAATTGCATGAAATATATATTCTGAAATTTATACTTATCTTTTCCATATAAATTACTCTATTTTCATTTAAATATGACTAAATAAATAATCTATGAAAGTGAGTAATATTTAAAATATAAAAAGAAAATTGATTATGAAGTAAATTCCTTACTTCGTTATATACATTCTTAATTGTTAATATGAATGTATATACAGAGTCATGCTTATTTTTAGGAAATTCTATATTAGTTAGTTTCAAATTATATCCAAAGGTCGCGCCATTCTAACCTTTATTAAAATACCTCATTTTATCGCACATATAAGGATTCTACTCCACGTATTAATATCTTGCACACAAATCTTGAAAGTTTACTAAATTCGAATAAGTTTGATCGGTAATTGACAAAAAACAATCACGGTGTTATCTCGTCCATTTCGTAATTGTGCCGAGCTTTCGTGGTCCAGTTCGGTCAATCAACCGAAACGTTTTGTGCATATGTTCCGAGTTCTCACGTGATTGAAATATGCCACATCGTCCCATGATTTAATACAAAACACTGAAGTTATAAGTTAGTAAAGTTCCATGCACACATCATTCGCGCTCTTTTTAGCTAGAACATTTCTCGAGCATAGGTCGAGAGGAGAAAAAAAAATTCGAATTCAGAAAGAATTTCGTTGTACAAGAAATTCTACGAGAGTTGAGTCATGTCTGTCCATGAGCTGTATTCTCTTGCTTGAAACATATCTACACAGTTAAACTGCAGGAAAAGTTTCCAGAAACTGAACTGAAATATTTATTGTCGTTTGGTGGCAACAGAAATAAATCAGGAAATTGCTAGTATCGGCACCGCGCGTTCGCCTCGTCTATTTTTCATCTCTGGTACAATTAATACTTCTTTCTCTATGTAAATGTACTTAAAAAAGCTCTGTGATGTATTTTTTTAAAATCTTCACTCGGATCTAGTCGTCATTTTGTGCCATATGTGTTCACTGGCTGGATTATTACTACATGCAGCCGGTTGTTGTAAAGTTACAGAACGGTCTGGAAAAGCATTGTGAAACTCATTGTATATTTGCTGAAATGTCAGTTCATAAAATGCATACCTTTGAAAGATGCGAATGTAGTATATTGTTAGAAGGAGTGTTACTTCTTTCTTTTAAAAAAAATTTCATGCATGTATTCATGTTTTCATACTACAAAAGTTTGCATTTTTCACTTTTTCATTCACTATTCTGTTATGCATCGTGGTTCACTATTTTTTGTTCATTTGTGGACTACAAATTATAAAACAGTTTTTATGTTACGATTCAAAACAAAAGTGCTTTTAAATTTGAAGATACAAATCTATTTAGAAATGTATGTAAATAATTTTGCAAAAATATGTAAATAACTTCTTTAAAATATTTATCTGACTTCTTCTATTGGAAGAAAATATTGAGTGGAAAAGCACAAGTATGCTTGTTATTTTTATGTCATAAATTATTATTGTTACACATCAGTAAATTTGAACAAACGATTTACTATTTTAAACGTTTCTTGAAGATATTGTCATCTTTTATTCCTTATCTCGATGCACTTTTTTGTTGTTTTGTTTTTTGCCATTACGTAAATTTTTGTTTATGTTTCTGTATATATTATTTATTTCAATGTTATTTTTGTCTCACATGATATTATCATTGTTAGTTTTCCAAAACATTGTTATTATAAGTAATTGATAACTTTGAATTTTATTTTTGAAATTCTACACTCTGTTATAAATGGGACATTTATACTGAACTGTTTTGCATTTTACCTGTTCTTAAGGATTATTCCTATTTCTTGCACTGTTTTGAAATCGTTTAAGAATTTACCTTACTGTATAGTCATAGATCTTTTTGTTTTCGAATTCCATTTGTTTTGTTTTGTTTTGTTTTGTTTTGTTTTGTTTGTGCTTTCAATTCTGTGATTAAAAGTAGTTTAAGCGATTGAAATATGGCATATCATTAAAAAAAATTAAAATATATTGGGAATAGAGAAATTTATATTTTGCTCTTGTATTTATTTGATTTTTAATTTCGCTATATATATCATATATCTTTGAAATTTTTGTTTTGAAATTTCAAAGTTGAATGTACTTATGTTATAAAATTTTATTGTATTTTAAATTCTGTAATCTCGTGTAAAAAGATTCAGTATCTGTTTTAATCTTTTTTTTTTAAATTTGAGAAGTTCAGTTCAAAGAATTGTATAATTAATTTGAAAAAAAAATGCAAATGTAAATAATATTTATTGAAGACATGTATTTTAACATCAATCTTGATGTCGGATTAGTTATATGGAAAAGGATTATTTCAAGTAATTGTTAATTTAGTTAAATGTTTTAATTTGTTTTATTTATTTAATTCTATAAATTTTTTGCTACTCTTAAAATGCATTATTTGAACAATTTTTAATTCCAATATTTAACTTCCTTTTCGTTCAAAATTTAATATATCTTAATAATATACTTATAAATATATAAGTTTATTAAGTTATTCCTTACAGTTTTTAACTTCCTGTTTGCAATCTTAATAAACTTTGCAAACAGGAAGTTAAAAAAATCGTCTGCCAATATTTTACGTTTCATTATAAAAATAAATCCGCTTTATGAATTGTCAAAAAAATTATTACATTATTTTTGACAATTTTGTAATTAAAAATATTTGTATATTGATACTTTTTATTTGAAATATACTTCGTACTGGACTTCTTCAGTTTTTTTTAATCAAAATTTATTCATCTAATACGAAAAAAGTCATTTGTGGATGTAGTACTTTCACCCTTCATTAAGTATGAATTGTCTTGTAATTTAACACTGCAAGCATAAAATATACTACAAGAAGTTTTGAATTTTAACTCTATTAAATTTTCAAATATTTTACTTTTTCTTTCTAAGTGTGTTGTACTTTTTCGCAAAATTTCAGCACTCTTTTTGCCTTAGAAATGCATTTACACCTTTGAATGAAGCTGTATAATTTTGACTGTATTTCAATGACATGATGTTAAAGTGATCTATGAAATATTTATGTCAAGTCATGACCTAAGTGTAATGGAATATTATACTGATTCTGAAAGAATTGTTTTGTTTTTTTTCCTCACAGTTTGACCAAATATCTTATCGATTCTGTTATATCCCAGAGATGTCATATTTTTGCTTGACTGAAAATAACTGTTCGTCGTTCATAGGGCATTATGCTCCTAGTCAACTTTAAAAAAATATTTAATGTTGTTATATGTATTGTAGAATATTAAAGTCGAATATAAAGTTTATTATTGTTTCCGAAAAATTTGTGCTTTTCTTTCTTGATTTGTTCACTTTATTTTCTTTTAACTAATGATTTCGCTAGATATTCTTTCAATAAATAATTCGAATTTTACCATTAATGATAACTAGGCTTAAAAGTTTTTCCCCTTCAAGAATACAAACGAAATAACATTGCATTGCAAGACTAGTCCTATATCAGTTCTCAGTCTTTATTAAAAATAAATGTAATAATGCAAAAGAAATTTTAAGTAATAATCAATGCATCTTTTACGAAGTACTTTTAATTTAAAAAAACATTTAATTACATTTATTCAATCATATTTTTAAATAAGATTTTAAATTCATAATGAAATATAAATCCTTATTTACAATAGCGTATGCTTTGATGCAGTATAGGCAAGGTAGTTAGTTTAGAAAATAGAAATATGCACCATGGATTATTTTTTAATTTTAATCTTTTAAAAATTTTAACTAAATTTGGGCGTTTTCCCAGTGATAACTTTGAAAAATATTAATGAACAAAAATGATTTTACATCATTTCAAATTTAAAAACTTTCCTGAATTATTTAAAAAATACAATAATAATTTTTAAATAATAGTTCTTATTGTTTAAAAATTTATGAATTTTTTTTCATTAATATCTATTCTTCTCCAACATAATTTTTTTACTTTTATCCTATATGAAATACAGAGGAAGTATCGTAACCATGGGAAGATTCAAGAACGTTGAGATTTTCATGAATCTTTTCGTTTCAGATCTTTCACAGTTTTATAAACACATTTTGGTGTTGAGCCTATCTATCTGAAACTACAATAACTCAACTCTTAAAGTAAATGAAATTTAGGATATAAAATTACGACTTAATTTAAAAATCTATAAAATTTTATACGCAATCCATCACAGGAAATTTGTCTGTCTGTATTTCCGAATGCAATTAAAATATATAAAAACCCTACAAGACATAACGAGCTAAGCAGATAAAATTTGGTACATAAGTTTAGCTTTTAAAATAGCATACCCTTACAAATTGTTCAACCAAATATGTAAAAAGGTCGATCTTTGAAGAACTGTGCTTTTTTTAAGCAACTGATGGCAAAAATAAAAATGAAATATTTTAAATCAATGAAATCCGGTACATCATTTTATGATCAAAACAGCAGTTCCATGTCAAATTTTGGTTTCAATTGGTTAGCAAAAATCCCCCCAAAAAACATATTCGACCGATATCTTTTAAAAAAATGTTACATCCATGGCGAAGATGTATATATATTTCGAAATTATTGCTCGTCAATGAGACACAAGGCATTCGTGGCCTTATCGAAGGTCCACAATTTTATGCGGGTACAGGCAGATAAGACCTTTATTATAGAGTATACGATAACATAACGGAAATATCACAGTCTTATTGAAATTTCTGAAAATTCTTTTGCTCTTGTTTCCCAACAATATCTATACATAGTATAAAATGAAGTCTCCTGAAAGCGTCTGAATGTTGAAACCACAAAAAACTCGAGAAATAGTTAAAGGATATCGGAGATGTTTATATCATTTTGTAGAGCATTTACTGGGGAAGGTTTTAATGCATTGAAGTCGCACTAAACCAAAGAGAGGAGTTTTATAATTGCGATTTTAATTTATTCGCACATGCTCGAAAACCTCAAACTGCGCAAGTGCAAGTAGCAAGAGTTGTGGTATGCATATGCGATACATTTCTTTGTGCACGTGTGATTTTAAACAGCGATTGCAATCTCATTATGCCTTAAAGAAGGAAATCCAACCTCGAAATGATCGCCGGTTGTCTACAGACATATCATATTTGTACCTTTGTAACAGTCTAAATATTTCCGAATGCGTGCTGTAAAAAAGGTTTTTGTAACTATTTTTGCTAATTTCTAAACATATTTTCATATTTGTTTGATTTTGTATAACATGCCCGTGCCATATCGGGTGGAAGTTAGACTTAAGTTTAAAGCTAATTTTTCTTTTTGGGTGCTATGCCACGGGCATCGCTGTGCGGGTACTGGTAGTATTTAATAAATATTAATCGGTGAAAGTTATTTTTCCAAAACTGTCTCGCCTACTTTAATAATTACTATCCCTGCGCCGTATAAAATTTTTAGCATTGAATAGCACCATGAATGCCTTTTCTGACAGAGGCGAACGATATTTAAGAAATACTAATCTTTGGCGTGAATTCGACGAAATATTAATATTTGGCGAAGTATAAATCTTTCTAAATCAATCATGTAATTTTTGGAGGCAGAAAGTTGATTAATCCCTGCATGGGTTTAATTATATCTGAAAATCGAATTTGCGTTTTAGCCGCGTTTTGTACCAACCGACTGAAAGTGATACCAAATAGACATTAATTCATTGTGCTTTTTAATTATCACTCATGAAAATATGAACCGACAGACAGTCGACCCCTAGTAGAATTTCATTCCAAATTTGATAAGTATTTTCATTTTAGATTTTCAATTTATGTACCAAATTATATTCATCCATCTCTTTGTTTTTTTAGTTATAGTGTTAACTTATATTCAGACAGACTTTCGCTGAATTCGACTTAGCTCAAAATGTGATGATAATCGACAGATTTGGTGTAAAAACCATATAAAAAATCTCCTTCGCCTAGTTCAAAACGTTTTTGAATTATCTTTGTCATAGACAGACAGACAAAATTCCAAAATTGTGTTTTTTGAAACCAAAGAGGTTTAAAACGTGGAGATTCGTCAAAATGTCGAGTTCTAATTTTTTGTAGATTACAATAATTTCTCTGGACCTTATATACGAGTAAATAATAATGAACTGTAACCGTCACAGGCCTTTTAAGCTTGCTCAAGAAAAATTAACGTGACAGTAACACATTAACAGATTAAAAGATTATGTTGAACCTATTGCTAATTCAACCCAGAAAAGTGTAAATTTTAGCAGGTAACGGTCTGTGTGAAGTTTAGCTGCTTAACTTTTTAATTAAAATTGAAGGTATCCGAATACGTTCGGAGTATTATTATTATTATTATTATTAGAAAAATATGGTGTAATGATACTTAAACCATATTTTCGGTTTCGACTATTCGGAATTAGTAACAGGAAGTCAATATTTGAAATTAATATTAAAAATTTTGAAAATTGGCACTTAATAGCGTAAATTTAAGCAAATTCTTTAAAAAATTAAAATTGGCTATACCAAAAACTATTGCTCTCATTCAAACAAAACTTATATCAAAATAAACTGCATAGTTTTCTATAGTGAATGAACTACAATTATATGGCTATAATAATTGATAAATGAAAATTTTAGAACCAATCAAATATTTATCAGGAAATTTTTAGTAAATTTAAGATGTTGTTGTTCAAACAATAGGCAATAAATTTTTAAAAAAATATTCACTCAATCTAAATCCTTTTAGTTCATTCCCTAAAAAAAACAAGGAATAAGTCCATTAAATTTCTTAGTAATATGATAATTATTTTACTTATTTGAAGTGAGCAAAAAAATAGGTAAAAATCAATTTTGAGAAAAATGTATTTAAAGTAACAGCATGTTTTAATGATAAATTATGTGTGTACATACTTAAAATTCACCATATTTATAGATGATACCTTCTTCCTCATCAGATTTTGAGAATTTTCTTTTTTTATAATAATTTTCTTCTTTTCCTGGCAATTTTGCATTTGGCAGTGAATGTAGCCTAGATTCCTTCACTCGGTCTTAGAGCGTTTGCTGAACTCGACTAATTGCATTTGCACTAGAATACACTCCAATAACGTTAAAGATATTCAATAATTCAATGAAACCTTAGTTATAATGTATTACATACATAAATGCCCCTAATCAGAGGGTTCAGAGTTCAACATCTTTAGGTACAAATTTCCACAAAGCATAACTGAAACTCTCAACGACATTTTACATTTTGCAGTATAAAAAATATTCCGTATTTAAAACTAAATTTGTGTCTATACAAATTTTTAATTTGTTTTTGACCCTTTAAATCGGTAATTCCTGTTATTTAAATGTACTCTTCCGGTTTACCGATCATTGGGAAATTATTAATATCTTTACTTCTAATTAACGTATAGATAAAAGTTAACTGTTTCGAATAGCTAAAAGACAGGCCTATACAATAAAAAATAAAAATAATGAAATCTGCTATGCATATTTCAATGTATCATGTCATAAAAGCCTTTCTTGAATGGCCAAGCACCACGTGCCCGTGCGAGTTAAATTATATTTTTATTCATTTTAATTGTTTCATTGAGTTAGTCACCTTAATATTGCAAATGATCCAAAAAACTTTGTCTCGTATTTATGGTATTAAAAAATATCAATTTCCTTTTTTTTTCTTTTTTTTTTTTTCATTTCATATAATCACGTGCTCAAAATGACATTTTTCTAGGTTTTATTTGATGTAGTCATTTATTTATTTATTTATTTAATCAGAGCTTTTGTAAATGCAGTGGCAACGCGTTATTAAAGGCTGATTTTCTGAGATGCTCCTGCAGATATTAAAATTTTTATTTCTTGCTTACGGATTTTTGTTGAAGCCAAAATCTTCACCCCTGAAAACATCATGTTCTGATATGATAAAAATATTTAAATGTCATTTTTTGGCGAAATTTGACGTTTTCAACATGTTTGGTTACCGTAAAAAATGAACTCAGAGGGACCAAGTAAATCTAAGTTCATCCCGAAGTAAATCTAATTTTGTAGAGCTAATCTAGCAGTCTTTCCTGTGCAGAGCCATTAAAAATATACAAGCACAAAGTTATACGAAAAAGGAAATAAACAAAAGCATTCATTTTTATTATTAGACTGTATTTTTCCTTAATATTGTGTATGTTATAAAAAAGTAAGTTTAGCGAAGCATTTTCCTTCCTACGATGAATTTTTTTTTTTTCTTTTACGATACAAACTTTTAAAGTTGGAGAAAATATTAAATTGACAATGGCTAAGCTTTACTTGACAACTCTAAGAGAACCAGTCAAGCCAGGTTTTATAGTAAACCAGATGATAACAAATTTTACTCAAATGATAAGATATTTTGCACAGCTGCCAACTGATAGCATACTTTACATGATAAACCAACTGATAACATGTTTTCCACGAGATTCTGTATGCTTGTTAGAACATTCTTTACAGAATTGCATTATTTTTCCAAAATATACTTATTTAGCTTATTCGAACAATTATCTTTTTATTTTCCCGTATACGAAGTAAACTAGCTGTGTGCTTCATAAAAACTGTAATAGATTAAAAAAAACTTGAATTTTTGATGAATTTCCACAATTCATAAAATGTATTTTAGAATACTATGCTTGTCTATGAAAACGGTTTGACTGCGAAATCGTCTTGAGGAAGATAGGTGAAATTTGGTATACTTGGCCTTCACATCAAATTTATAGACTTAGTTCGATTTTGAACTAAATCCTTTCGCTAAAAGTTCAAACTTATTATCTTAGTACACCTGAATTCAACACTTGAAGTAGATAAAATTTCGTACACAGTTTCAGCAGCAAATGTATTTAGATTTTTATCAACTATGAAACAAATTTATCAAAAGGACTGACTATCTGTCGGATGATACTTTTTCATGCATATAAACTCGAAAATACAAAAACACCAGTTTGATACATTTTTTGAAAGCGAAATTTGGTGTGTGATCTTGTTTCTAAAATTGTAATTTAGGCTAAAATTTTAATTAATCAGTGGGGGGGGGCACATCTAAAATGCATATTGCATTTCTTTTAATATAATATTAGGTTAACAATTTTCATGTGCGTAAACCTGAAAAAAGACCCGGAGGATTGTCTCCCCTAAACTTTCTTGCATTCTCTTTTTTTTAAAAACTTGTCATGACAGAGAACGTTTTATATAGAACTGGTGTGCAATAACTACAAAATATTAATATTTGCCACATTAGCATTTTTACTGAATCTATCATGTCATCTTTGGCGAGTTATTTGGCGATTAATCCCTGAAATGTGGTTAATAGTATCCGAAAATCGAATTTGACCCTACCAATTGAAACATAAATTTATCACAAACTGCACTTGTAGTCGCAAAATCTCACATCAAATTTGATATGTTTCAATCACAACATTTTTGAACTATCACACACGTTTTTGAATGTACAGACCGACAGATAGACAACTTGTTTTGGATCTGATTGAAGATTTCAGAGGTACCTACAGTATAGATGTTAAATATGTACCGAAAATTATTCTTTTATCACTCTTCGTTTTTCTATTATAGTGTTAACTTATATTCGAACATTAGGACAGACACACTTCCTCTGAACCGATTTTACTCAAAATTTGATAGAAATCAGCAAATTTGAAGAATACCAATTGTATACCAAATTTCAACTGTCTAGTTCAAATGTTTTTTGAGCTATCTTTGTTACAGATAGACAGGCATTTTCCAAAAATGTGTTTTTCCAACTCAGGTCTAAAACGTGGAGATTCGTCAAAATGTCGAGTTCGAACTTTTTGACGATTATACTTCCTCTATACCACTTACACAAGAGAGTAAAAAAATCTTTGACTAAAAAAAATATATGACTTTTCCTATGGTTAAAATTAAATAACGCCCTGTGTAAAAAAAGTTTCAAGACATCACTCCCATCGATTTACTTCAGTGTATACCTAAACCAAAGATTTTTGCTTTCATACATTTTAACGCATCAATCGTGAAGACAGATTCAAAAATATTTATATATAAATTTCTTTGTTATACTTCAGCTATCCGAGAGAAGAAAATATAAAAATTATGAGATTGGAAGGCATATCCAATATGTTAAGATAAAATGAATAATGCATATAAAATTTGAAAATTGGTGCATATTACATTTTTAGTTCAAATTTCTGGATATAATGTAGTTTACCGATGTAAACTAAATTTATGGCATCCATTTACTTTTTTTTGAAAATTTTACCATTTTCTCGTGTTATAAAAAAAACATATAATTCAGGTGATGGTATAAAACCATTCGTTTTCAGACAAAATACGATCCAATTTCAAAAAGAAGAAGAAAATTTAAAGAATTCGAAATATTTATCCGAAACAAGTTAGCATGACCCCTGTTTCCTGATTAAATAATCTAAATTATTACGGTTCTTAAAAATTTATTCTTCATTATGTGGAAGTGATAACGTGGATAAAAAAAAATATACTTAATAGAATAGTAACTTACATTAAAAAGCATCCAAAAATAACACAATGAAAAATAGTTTTGGAAAATATATTTAAAGATGTTTTTAATTCATTAAAATTATTTATAAATATTTTAGGGAAATAGAATTGATTTTATTAATAAATTTACTTCCTTATCATGCGAGAACATGATATTGTTTTCGATGGAGGGTTTTGAATAATTGAAGGCAACGGATTAATGAAGCTCGAAACCAAGTAGACAATGCATAAAGCATAAATGGCAGTATACATCAATCTGCTAATTCGTTCTTCTTCCTGTATTTAATTTATAAACAAATATAGTTGCCAAAACGCATTTTTCGACCTCAAGGTTATATATAAGACGTGAAATATCTTCTAAATACTAAGAGAGAGAAATACGCTATGGGGCAGAGTTTCTCTGTTATAATACTATTTCTTTGTATACATCACAAATGATAGTATAAAAGCTTTTTCTTCAGCTTATCCTTTATCTTTCTAGTCTTTAATATTATTATTATTATTATTATTTGTTCTAAAGCGGCATCTTGTAAAAGGAATTTGAGCTTTTTCTCATCTTTAAAAGAATTTTAAATATGATATTATATCAAATAATTCCAATTATTTTAAAATGTATATCACATTTCAGAATGAGCAAATTTCTAACAAATTATCGTCTTCATAAATAATAATAAATTCCATTCAAAGTTCTGGAAGCAAGTTTAAACAATTAATGACGTGGTAAAAATTGTAAACTCAATGACAAACATTACACTGCTAGAAATTACTTTAATTCGTATTCCATAAAGTCTGCAAGGTCCAGCTAAATTTTTCAGCCCAAATATTCATTATTATCGAAGATGGTGAAACAATAATACGTGCCTCTACATCTTTCTATATAAATTACTTTTGCTTTCACATGTCCACACTAGAAACAAACAAAACAATGACATGTTTAGCACGCTTGCAGTGAATTTATGTTATTCTAGTAAAATGATAACTGAATTCTAAATCTGACTTATTCACGGGGAAATGCATTCACGTCCACTCTATTCGTGACAAATTCTAAAGCATTAGAAAAGTCTAAAGTATTACTTCTAATTCTAATTGATAAGCCTAAAGCTTTATTACTAATTAATAAATTAAAAATATTAATTCTAATTAATGTCTAAAGTATTAATTCTAATTCTAATTCATAAGTCTAAAGCATTAACTCTAATTCTAATTCATAAGTCTAAAGCATTAACTCTAATTCTAATTCATAAATCTAAAGACTTAATTCAAATTATAAAGCACTAGTTCTAATTGTTACAAATTTCTAAATAAAATGCTAACATAAAATATATTTTATGTTATTTGAATCAATTTAGTGTTGTGGAAACTATGCATAGTCAACCGTTTCTGTAAGTCATATTTGATAAAATATTCTTGGTACACATTTTACACTTAGAAAACATTTTAAATTAAAAAAAAATTCTAATCTGATAACTATTTCAATGACTATAGAGTTAGACTGTTTCAAAATGCCGCACTGCGAAAAATATGCGAAAATATTTTTTTAATGCCACTTTACCTGAAATATTTTATTAAAGGTGATTAATAGAACAAAGGAATTTTCCAAAATAGAGGTTTTTAATTTTTTTTCTTGTGCCCATTTATTGGCATAAAGAGAAAATTTTAATTTATTATATAATTTAAAGCCTTTTTTCCAACTAGAATTATGCACCTACATTTAATGACAAAAGAAATAGAACCTTTATATTTTGACGAAGAATACCTGTGCACTTTTTCAGAATGATACTCTTTATAAATAAGCTAGCAGTACCCGCCCGGCGTCGCCCATGGTGTAGCATCCAAGAAGAAATATCAGCTTTAAACTTAAGTCTAACCACCGCCCCCCCCCCACATCACATGGGCTTGTTACGCAACATCAAACAAACATAAAAATATATTTAAAAATGATCAAAAATAGCTACAAAACAATTTTTATAGCACACATTCAGAAATATTTAGACTGCTACAAAGGTACAAATACGATATGCCCGTAGACAAAACACCGGCGATCATTTCAAGGTTGGATTTCCTTCTTTTCGGCGTAATGAGATTTGAATCGTTGTTTAAAATCAGACCTAAACAAAGAAATGTATTGCATATCAATACCACAGCTCTTGCTGTTTGCACATGCACAGTTTGAGGTTTTCGCGGATGTGTGGATGAATTTAAAATCTCAATCGTAAAATTCCTTTGTGTGTGTGTGTGTGTGTGTGTGTGTGTGTGTGTGTGTGTGTGTGTGTGTGTGTGTGTGTGTGTGTGTGTGTGTGTGTGTGTGTGTGTGCTAAAACCTTCCCCAGTAAATGCTCTACAAAATGGTATAAATATCTCCAGTATCCGTTAACTATTGCTCGAGTTTTTGTGGTTCCAACATACAGACGCTTTCAGGAGACTTCATTTTACACAATGTATAGATGTTACAAATAGAAAAAAAATTTTATCTCGGAGAAATACCATTAAACTTCTGCCTAGGTAATTTCTCGAATACTGAAATGCAAAATTATGTAATGAAAGCCGTCATTTGTATTTTGACTACATTGAAATAGAAGCATAGTTTTTTTTTTCCTTTTTTCTGTTTTTAATTAATTTATTTAATTATAAAAATGCATGAAAAGTTCACCACCCTGAACTTGATTGCTGGAAACATAAACATCAAAGCATGCATAAGATCTGAAGTAACATATTTTCAACAAACCAACTGACCCTCAAAGTTTTTCTGTTAGATGTACTTAATATTACTCCATCATTTCAGTAATAATTGAAGAAAGCAAAAACAATGTCATTATTCGAGCGAAGACTGTTATTCAATTTCCACTATTTGTTCATACTCTCCCTAAATATGATCTTGTTCAAATTTTCAATTATTGATAATAAAAAAATAAAAAAACTTTTTATCCATCCACTCAAATTCAAATGCATCTGTTTAAACTTGAAGTGGATGATACTCGGTGTTAATACAGTTTTTTCAAATGTTAATTCATTCATTTAGTTAATTTTTTAATTAATAAATTATAAACTAAGTTCCCCGCCAAAAATCTTCATTTACCCACCTCCAAATGAGTAAGACTTCAGTTTATTTTTTTTTCATGCTAATGAGGTTAGGTTTAACATATTTATGACCGATTATTTCAAATGATTTTGCTTATTTTTTTTTAGTTTTTGATGCATTTAAAGATAAACATTATTCATAGATTTTCAAATTCATTTTGATTTAAAATAAAACAAAATAAAGGAAGTTAAAAATTTCTAATCTAGATCGCGTTACACCAACTGGCTTAGAAAATTCAAGCTTGGAAATTCAATCTCCAATTGGAGATGAAAATTCACGCATGCGCAATGTGTTCTGATTTATTTCCAACGGATAAAGATTTTGTTTTGGCCAGAAATAATTTTTGATAAATTTATATTAATTGTAATTATTTAATAAAAAGCTATTAAAATAAAAAGGTTCTTTTTTACCTCAGTAGGAATTAGCTTAATTTTTTTTTATATTACTTGATTTAGATTAAATATTATAAAGATTTATTTTAAAGATTAAATATTTTCTCTTTATAGAAAATATTTATGTCTATTTTGTCTATTTGGTCTATTTTGGTCTATTTTGGTTTTCTGTAGACTTTCCTTCGTAACCTACAAAATAATTTTTGTTAGGTTAGAAACGAAATAATATTCCGTATTTTCCGATTCCGGCATTAAAAGGTAACACGTGCATTTCGATATTCGTTTATCTCACCCACTCGATAGCCTATGATTCAGACTGCTTTGTTAAATATCAGTAAACTTTGTAGAAATTTCGATTTCCAAATACTCTTTCTTATAGAAAATTCCTGGATTAATTTATCTAATGCAGATAAATGTGGAATTAACAACGAATTAAGAAATCCAACAGGTCTAGAATGTGAACAATTGTGACATTGTAGGGTTAACGTTATGTACCGGAATTGTAGTTTCGTAAATCATTAAAATTCGTGCGATAAGATAAGATAACACTGAATCACAAACTCGCGCGAAACAGTCATTAATTTAAATATTATCTCAACTGCGCCCTTTGTCGTTCGGAAAGTGAGAGTAGTTTTTTTATTTGTTATTTGATTATTATATTACATTTAAAAAATATTTTTGATAATAACCTTTACTAAAAAAGTCACTGTAAAAATCTACACACAAATTTAATAAAAATGTTAAATTGTATCAATTTCATTATACTATTTATTAGTTTCATTGTAATGGAATGTCTATGGTTTTATAGATATACACAGAAAAAAGGGGGTTGGGGGTCTTATGAATTTTTTAAATCTTTATTTCAGAGTAAAACATATGATTTTATCTTTCTATATATGTTTAAGTTAACAGATTTCACTTCAAGTGAGTATTCCTATATATACTGTCAATCTATATATAGTATTAAATGGAGTCTTCTGAAAGCGTCTGTGTGTTGAAACCTTAAAAACTCGAGAAATAATTAACGGTTATTGTAGATGTTTATGGGCCAGTATGGCCTGGTTGGACTCGTGTTCCTTAAGTTACGGTTTCGAAGCTCAACAGTCAAAAGATTCCCCTAGTGTGTGGCGGCTGGTACTCGCTAAATCTGTTCGTAGTCGCAAAGTACTCCATGTCGAGAGTAATACCAGTAGGAGAACTGGATCAGAGATGATCGTTCTCTGTTCCAGGTCTAAATTACGATCTGAGATGTATGAATGAATTTGCATGAATGAAGTCCGCCCCCTAAAAAGGATTGTGACGTGTGAGCATCTAAGTCGTACTCTTGGCCCTAGATGGCGCTACTTGTAAAACTAAGAGACGCATTACTTAGGCTTAAATCATCTGCTGATCGTATCAGCGGGCGTTTGTCCAAGGCAAGTGCCATTAGTCACAACACAACAGATGTTTATAACGTTTTGTTGAGCATTTACTGGGAAAGATTTTAGTACATTAAAATCGTATCAAAATAAAAAAGGGAGTTTTATAACTGCCATTTTAATTTAGTCGCGTATGCGCGAAAACATCAGACGGTATGCATATGTGATAAGATTTCTTTGTTTATGTCTGATTTTAAATCAGCGATGCAAATCTCAGTATGCCGAAAAGAAGGCAATCTAACCTCAGCATATTTTTGTTTGTTTGGTGTTGCGTAACAAGCCCATGTCATATCGGGTGGCGTCTAGACTTAAATTTAAATCTAATTTTTCTTCTTGGATGCTTTGTCACGGGCAAAGCCGGTCAGGTATTGCTAGTTAATAATAAATAAATAAAGTTACTTTTTATTTTCTAGTATACGAAAAAAAGTATTGTGATAATTAAAAAATTCTGAATAGAGATTTTTACAAGTTTCCACACTTTAGAGGTCTCCTCGAATTCGAAAAACACATTTTTGTCATTTATTTGTTACTATCAATTGGTTTCTCTGAAGCAAAGACAACTCAAAAACTGTTTTGCACTAGACTGTTGAAATTTGGTATGTGGTATTTACATAAAATTTGTAAATTTCTATCCGAACTCCACTCATAGGAAGTATGTTCTGTCCCATTGTCTGAATATAAGTTAATTCGATAACTAAATCAAAAGCGCTAGATGAATATAGTTTGACAAATATCTGAAGGTGAATCATGAAATTTTAGGACAAATTCCTCAAAGCTGACTGTCTATAAATCTGTAATTTTAAATGTATTAAGATAAGAATTAACTTCAAAATGCAATGACAAAATGAATCAAATGTAACATGCAATTTTGCGATTACAATTATAGTTCTGTGTCAAATTTTGGCTTTAATGGATGAGAAGTAACGCGTGTAAAATACCAATTCGATTTTTAAATGCCTATTTTTTAATGGCAAATATTAATCGCCAAAAATACCGCCAAAGATAATACAATTCATTCAGCTGGCGTCCTGGCATAGGGATAGAGAGTCTTCCCGGTATTCTGGGAGTCCCAGGTTAGAGTCCCGTTTCGGGCATGGTTGTTCTTCTGCGTTCTATCTATAAGATGTGTGAATGTGCCCCCCCCCCGTAAAAAGGGAGAATGCAAGCGACTGTGATAATTGAATAGCTAAAGCTTACTCTTGACCTAGTTGGCGCTACTACAAAACAAGAAACGCTCATTTGGCTTGAATTTACTGATGCATCAGGGAGCTTGTCCATAGCAAGTGCCATAAGTAACAACAACAACACGATTAATTCAATAAAAATGCTGAATTCACTCCAAAGTTCAGTATTTCGCAGTTTTTGTTTGCCTGTGCCATGCAAGCCATTCACGATCTTAATCCATATCAACAATTTTATGTCGAAGATGTAGATTTATTTGAAAAGTATGAGAAATAGTTTTGGGTTGACCACTTGCCCTGGTTCCACATGCAAACGAAGGCTGAAGAGACTTCTTTCAAAAAATAAAAGAATTTATTTAGATTTAAAGGGAACTATTTACAAGGGGGGAGTATTTACAGGAAAATATTAAAAAGAATTAAAACATGGAGATATTAAACAAACAGAAAGTTAGATTATTTCCTCTAGGAGGACGTTAGAGATGGGGAAACATTATGACTGAAAATATATATTACCGCGTAGCCGCTGAGCTTTGCGGAAATCGCTGACGCGTGAAGACAGGTGTCTTCTCTGGACGAAAGTTAGTGAGCCTCTGATTCAAAGTTAATTGGGACAGACTTTCGAAAGTCCGATAGGTGGCGTTGTTCTGGAATGCAAACTAATTAAAAATAATGGCCCTCTGGGAAATAATCTAACCTTTACAACACTTGCTTTGGATTTCATATATCATCGAATGTTGACAAAACAAGATGAAGGCAGATGTTGGTTAATTAAAATGGTTCTGTGGAATATCCTACATATATATATATATATATATATATATATATATATATTCACTTCCCATTTCATATTAGTCCTACCATTATTCATGATAGAGGAATGTTGGTGATAGCATGTTGGAATGTACCGAGAAATCTATAGTATTTCACTTTCTTATAGCTTGTAGTTTTAAAATAGACTTAAAATTATTGAGAAAAAATATTAAAATAATAAAAGCAAAATAAGGAAAAAAAATTCAAAATATTATATGTCAAACGATTATTTAAATAATCCGAGTCAAAAGGAATCTAATTCTGTCTCTTATGATATTAAATAAAAATTATATTTACACGTTTGCAAATTACTATTTAAATTGATTTAATTCTAAAATGCCCAGTATTCTAAAATAAAACACGACGTTTCAAAATGAAACACAGATAAATTATATTTGATATGTGATGGAATAAAAATGAATCAAAACAGGAAAGAAATCGTGGAAATTCTTATTTCCTCTACTTTTTATTGAAAATCCGACAAACAAATCACCACATATAAATAAGGAAAGTGGGAAAAAAACCATTTAAGCAAAATAATTTGTGAAATGATGATGATGATGATGAATCTTTGTTAGGATCATTAACATGTTATGTACACGTTGTTTACAAATTTCGAAATATTTCTGGAGTTTCAGCATTTCGAAATGTTTGTTACAGAATAATTTTTTTAAACTTGTTCTTGTTCCAGGAATACGTTTCACATTTTTAATGCACTTTTTCAAAAAATAAAGCCACTAAAAATATAAATCAGAATTATTTTAGTATTAAAAATTTTAACCCAATTTAAAATGCATTTTTGAAACTGTAACATAGATTTTGTCGTTAAATTGAAACATTGCCAATTTATTTTGCAAATGAATAACTTAACTTAATATTAATAATTTTATCTACCAACAAAAAGCATTTAAACAAGTAATATAAAAAACAATTTTTTAAAATCAATTCCTACTCCAAAAGAAATTTCTTATTTTACTTATTTTATTAAACAATTACAATTAATATAAATATGACAGAATCACAATATTAAGCGGCAAAATAATAAGCGGATTTCCTGGCAATTATTCATTCTCCTTTCTATATACGATGTTCGAAATCAGTTCTATAGTTAGAACTCGCAGCCCAAGGGATCCAATCCAATGCCATACCAAACAGACTATCCCGGCCAGAATATTATAATTACTATAGATAATTGATCAAAAAATTATATTAGTGTAATTTTCAAAGCCAATGGAGGATTCAAAACCAATTTTGACAACGCAAAAGGCGCAATTTTTCTACCTCAGTTGGGAAACGCAATACAGATCAGAAATTTCTAATTTTCTTTATTCTGTATTATTTTAATTCGAAAGTACTTCAAAATGAAACGGAAAAATCGATTCAGTAACAATGTTTGATTTTAAATGCATCAAAATTTACGAAAATATACAGAATCGTAAAAAATAATAATTTTATTAACGATTGAAAATGTGAAGAGATACTAGTATATAGGGAGAGTATGAGCTAATAGAAGGAATCGAAAAAACGACTATCTATTACTCAGAAATAAAGTGTTCAACTTCCTTTCAATTTTCACTCGTTCTAGATATATATAATTAAATTAAAACAGAGCCATTTTTCAGAATTAAAAAAATTGTGATTATTATTATGTATTGTGATTAATATTTTTTTTTAAGTTTTTCAGCAATTGAATCTGAAAATTTCAGGTCATTGATCAACAAATTATTCATTTGAATATTCTGGAAAATCAATCACAATTTTTTGAGCAACAGAGATTCTTCAAATAAACTTCATTAGAATTTTTAATAAACTACGAAATGTTCTGTTATACATTCAAGGTAGTGAGATTGATAACAATAAATTGGTTTCGGTATCAATTAATCTGGAAAATGTACTTTAAAATTAAAAACCTCTAAAAATCAAATCATGGAAATATTGATGATATTTTTGTCATTAAAATGTCCGATTTGTTTTAAAATTTAAAAAACATGTTGAAGGTTTGTTACATTTAATCGAACTGCTCTTCAAATTTACAAATAATTCTCAGGATGGTCTGGTTGGTAGAGCGTTGGACTCATACTTCTTAGGTTGTGAGTTCGAAACTCGCCGGCCAAAAGATTCCCCGAGTGTATGGCGGCTGGCGCTCGCTAAATCTGTTCGTGGTCGCAAAGTCCTCCATGTCGAGAGTAATACCACTGGGGATACTGGGTCAGAGGTGATCGTTCTCTGTTCCAGATCTAAATTACGATCTGAGATTTATGTATGACTTTTCATGAATGAAGTCCGCCCCCTAAAAAGGGTTGTGACGTGTGTGTAGCTAAGTCGTACTCTTGGCCCTAGATGGCGCTACTTGTAAAACAAAGAGACGCATTTCTTAGGCTTAAATCATCTGCTGATCGTATCAGCGGGAGCTTGTCCAAGGCAAGTGCCAATAGTCAAAACACAATAACAAATAGTTCGAGTATAAATTTTTAAAAAATAAGAAAAAAATACTATTTTAAATATGTAATCAATCGAATTACTCCTTTCCAAATTAAAATACTTAATTTCATGGAAGAAACGCAATTCCTGTCGTTAAAAACATTTTATACTAAAGGTTTCTGAAGCAGCTTTTAAGGAAAATAGTTCAGAATCTACTGCAAAATTTACTTTCAGTTCTTATAGATTAAAATCCTAAAGTTTTCAAAAATTAAGTAAAGCCACTCTGTTGGTTTTATTGAAACAAAACCATAAGTGTAAAGAATAGTTTTTTAAAAAATGAAATTTAGTAAATAAAAGTGTATAAAATAAATTCAAAATTAAGTTTAGTAAATTGTACAAGTCTTTATTATTGAAATTTGACTTTAAGCTGATTGGAAAGTGTTGAATGACAGTTTCTTCTTGTCTTAGACATTCCCAGGATTCTACGAATGAATGTTAAGTACAACTTATAGTATTATAGTTGCGGGGAGGTCATGAATTACTATATACTTCTGTTTTAATTTATGCATTAATTGGTTAAACACAAAATATTCGAGTAACTACATGAATTTTCTCTCAAGTTCCACTCAAAAACCTGCCCTATATATCGTAATTTATTATTAAAAAAAAGATTTTATTCAACTTTACACAATTCTTGCATCAGAAATAAAAACATTATTCACTTTTAAAAAACCAAGAACATAATGCTCTCTATTAAAAAAGTAGAAAAAAGAAAAATCCAAATCACTGCCATCAAAAGATGAAATATCATCTGGTTGAAAAATCAATCTATCTCAGCATTAAAATGAATTTAAGACTCCAGCTGATTATCCGGCGATTTTCGAGGATTGGCAATCAATCCATTTTCAATTTCATCCGGGGGCCTGACTAAGGCAGGGCCATACGCGACAGCTTCCCCGGGGCCCCGCATAAGTGGGGGCCCCAAATCTAATAAAGATTTTATTTTACGTTTCCATTCTTTAATGATTATTCTTCATTACTAAAATAGTAAAGCAGAGGGGGCCCCAAAAAAGTTTTTACTCCCGGCCCCAACTGGGTTAAGTCGGGCCCTGATTGCATCTCGCAGTTTAGAGTGTTTAGTTTTACGATTACAGATTTGTATCGCATAATACTATTGTAGTGCAACATATGGAATCAGTTCGCTTTGTTTAAAAAAAATATTTAAACTTATTTGCAAACTTTTTACATTTAAAAAAAAACATTTTTTAAAAAAATGTGGCCGAATGGTTAATAGATCGAAAACTAATCAAATCTCACTTTCTCATTTTCACTTTTAACCTCTCACCTTCACGTCGCCATCCGTTACTTTGATTTATTTGTAGACCGGGCAAAGAATTTCCTGAAAAATGCGAGATATCACTACCTTGCTTCCTCATCGGTTTGTTTATCAAACATAGTACAAATTATAGGTTGAATGGTCAACAATTGAATCGCGCCTGACGCTAACGTTGCATTGATTTCTTAGTAGACCCATTAAAACTAATCGGAAAATGCGACCCTTTATTCACCTGTTGCCTTGTGAACTTCTTGCCGAACTTGCCATTCTGCCACCTTATACCTTTGCGGTCCGATGTCGAGTGTGACTCGACATTCAAGACTGCGCCTCATTTTGAAGCTTTATTTATTTATTTTTCAAATCTAATTGTTAAAAATGCCTACATAATGGTTAAGAGATGTAGATTAATTTTTCAAAGAAATTTGACTTAAAAGAAATATATATATATATATATATATATATATTCATCAAAACAAATCTTTATATTAGGGGGAAAATGGGCATCTGATTATTTTTTGGGCTGCAAAGGGTAAAATCATGACTCGGATATTTCGATTGTTTATAACCCATCGCCTGTAAGAGGCGTTTTAAATTATTATATTGGTTAATATCCAACTCGCCAACGCCGCTTTTCAGAAGCAATCAAGACTTTTAGTGACGAAATTCTCAACTTCTTGGGGAAGGAAGGGGCGTGACTACCGACACTTACCCCTTGCCTCCCCCCCCCGGCTGACGCCACCTGGGCTTCTTGAGCAGAGAGAAGTAGACAATAGTGAACCCAAAACCAAAAAGGGGGGGGGCAAATTCCAGAAATACTTGACAATCTCTCTTCAATTCTGTTGTATTTCTTCACTTTTTTGTTTTTGTTCACTATTGGCAGAAGTGGATAGTGAGAGAGAAATCATACTGTTATCGAACTTAGAAATAATTTAAGGAGCAAATATATAACAGGGTCACTCTAATCGATGACATCTTTGTGATCACTCTGTCGATAAAGGAGAAAGTATTAAAGAAAGTAGTCATTGTTTAAATCGTGAAACATGATTGCTATTTGCATTACGCCTATAAGTATGTACAGATTTCTCTTCAAATAAGAGCTAATAATTCAAAAATACGCTTTTAAATTTGAATTATCGCGAATTCATCAGGTGAAGATCACAGAAGAACGTGAAGATGAACAGAATCCAAATATCACAGAATATTATATTTTTGCAAGATACTTTAAAAATAAAAGTTCCATTACCCTAATTGCAAAAACTATTTTACAATATAATGCAGTAAATATGGATGTAGTTGTTGTCAAAATAAGAATAATAATTGTTTTTTAATTATTATCGGGAATAAAAATGATACAAAGATACACTATTTTTTTTTATTTTGTACTGAGCTTGACATGTAAATTTGTTTGATGATGAATATTTCCATCATGATGTTTTTTAATTATTTAATATTATACCTTTATAGTAGATTTTTTTACTATTAGTCTAGAACATGAATTATATCACCCTGATTTATTTCACACACACACAAATCTTGCAAAAAAAGGTTAACGAAAATGCTTCGGATTTTTACAATTTACTAAGAAACCCTAAAAGAGAAAATAAATGAATAAAAAAAGTATACAAAGCCACGGTAAGTCCGATATCGGCTAAGAATTATAAATACACTATTTTTGTTCTTGTAAAAATAATTTAATAATTTGCATGAGACTCATAAATGTAATATATCAGTAGTGAGCAGAAAAGAAAAATACTGGTTATATATAATCCTTTTTTACCATATGAGGACATTTTTTTATTTAGGGTTTTTTGAATAATTGAAGCTTGAAATCGAGTAGGCAAGGAATAAAAAATAAATGACAGTTTTCATCAGCATCTTTTAATCGCATATATTTTTTACCCACTTTTATCAATATTGCATTCTTTTTATGTTTCAATATTTTAGATGCGTTTTGAAAAGGTTGGTCTGCTTCTACCAGCATTGAATTATTATCATTACGTATGCTTCTTTGACAGTAGATGCTTTTTGAAAAGGTTGACGTCGAACTATCATAGCTGTTATTTCATCTCAAAATCGGTCGAGCTCCAAAACTTTGTTTGCCAGATAGAAAAACTGAAAATGAAAGTTTAAAAAATTATATATAGAAAGAGGGATAGAGACAGATAGAGAAATCTCGTGGTTGTTTCAAATGTCCTGTTTAAATTGGTTAATGACTTAAATTAATTAAGACTAATAATGACTTAAAAATAATAATGTTTTCACATGATTACTTGAAATTTGTGATGGTAGATTTCATTTTCTTTTTTTTAGTAGTTTAATAATCTGCACAGATAATAAACAAATTTCTTATTCCTTTTTGTTGTATATACGTTTTCTGCTTCTAGGTGAAAGGTTTAATTCATTCATTCGCAATTTGAAACAATCAGTCATGTAATGAAATCAGTTAGCTGATCATAAGGATGTGAAAAATGCACAAATTTGAGCATGCGGTGAAATCTTTTGGTTTTCACATCCAGACAGAAAGCAGAAAGCAAAGACGCCAACTTTACTACTTGTACATCGCAGGGTGTAGTATACGGCTATACTGTCCAGACAATAACAGGAATGCAAAAGAGGGGGAAATTCAGTGCCTGGCTTCCGAAGGTCAGAGGTCAAGAGGGGAAAATGACCGATGGTGAGGGCAGACCTTGAAAGACTTATTCCGACTGGGATTGTAAGGAATTTAACGATAAAAAGGGATTCAGACACAAAGGAAAGGGGTGGGTTAGAGGGTCACAATCCTTTGAAAGGGGGTTAGAACTGGTCGAAGGTAGAAGTTTTGCAGATTTCCTATGGAACTCAAAATGTGAGATTCAGTCCTAAAGTAATAATTTTTCTGTTGCTGTTAGAAGATTCAAGTTGCTAATAACAAGTTGAAAAAATAATAATTGTCTACAACAAAATTATATTTTTATAATAAAGAATTAGCTGAATTTAGAAGTAATCGAGCCTTGCAATTTAAAAGAGTCAAAAAAAATTCCTATTTCATGCCGATAGAAATATATAATTAAGGAAAACAGAAATTAATTTTGCTCAATAGATGTTTTCCCATTTATTTATTTTAAGATTTTGAAAAACCGTCAAAAGCGGCTCATAAAGGCTCTTTTTTTTTTGTAATTGACTATTATTTTTTAATGAATTGAGGTAAAAAGTTGTTTTTAAAAAAATCTATATTAATTTTTTTTAAATTATGAAAATGACTTATTTGAGTTAAAATAAGCCAAGATGAATTCCATCAAGAGACTTCTGCTCCGCTCAAGGCACCTAATTAATGCAAAGAAACTAAATGTATTTTTAAGAAAATAAACTTGAAACTTTTAAAATAACAGCTAATAGCTTTGTTTCACTCACTAAGCTAGTAATAATTGATTATTTCAGTGAATACAAAAGTAAAGGAACTGGAATAATTTCCCAATGCTCGAACATCGAATGTCAGTGTTCTTTCTTCATAGGGTATTCCAATAGTTGGGTAGAATTATTTGCATGAATAACTTGATATAATTAATTGTTAAGAAAACAAATTTAATAAAAATGTTATCTGATCCAAATCTAAAATAAAATATTTGTAGTTTGCCGTGCAAGGATTGCTTGTTGTTTAATAACAGAAGAGTCAAATATCTATGAAAAATATAAAACGCTAACATGTGGCCCAGAAATCGAGTTTATTACTGATTATCGAATGGCAATACTCAAATTCAAAATATCATATGAATTTCAAACCGTTTGATTCTCTAAATATTTCACTCGGCTAATTAATGTAGCTGCAAAATATTATTAATAGTCATCTGGAAATAATCAACTATACCATCTAAAAAGTATTCTGTCAGATGAAAAAAAGAAATTTAAAAATTAAATTATAGGCTCCAAACAAAAAGTTCAATCAAGTGCTTAAATGGACTTAACAATTACAACACATGTAACCGTGATAAGATTTAGGATTAATTAATTAATGGTTTCTCACCAAACACGCCAAAATTCTGCCAATCGTCCAAAAACGATATGAGAGTTTCTAATCCAGTGTGCATATCAGATATGCTAACGAAACTTTTTTAAAGTTGCAGTAAAAAATTATCGCGATTATATATTGTTAAAAATCGTTACAAAATTTTTTACAATTTTAGTACCATATCGAAAGTCTAGCCTTAATCATTATGACTTTATTATGGAAATTGATACTCATATCTTTCGAAACAATGATTATTATTATTATTATTATTATTATTTGTATTGCTTAAGATAGAAAAAGATCGTTTGAAGGATATAAATTTCATTTTTGGACATTTTTTCATTTAATTACGACAGTATTTTCAATTCAGTTTGAAATACAATTTGAAACAATGTTTTTAAATACTAAGATGGAATTGAAACTCCTCATCAAGACATTAAAACATTAAAGCATGTGCTTTTGTCAATCATTCAATCCGCAGCAAAATTTTCATTTCGTAGCATAAATTTGTTGAAAATTATTATCATGTCAGAACATGATGTTGCTTTTGGGATAAGGTTTTTAGCGTCAACAAAAATCCGTAGGCAAAAAATTGAAATTTTATTATCCGCACGAGTATCTCAGAAAATCAGCTTTTAATAACGCGTTGCCATTGTCTTTAATAAAAACTCTGATTTAAAAAAATAAGTTAATGACTACAGCCAATAAAACCTAGAGAAATGTCATTTTGAGCTCGTGATTATATGAAATGAAATAAATAAGAAGTGTGCTATTTTTTAAAAAACAATAAATACGAGACAAAGTTTTTTATGATGGTTTGTATTAAGTATTTAAGTGATTCGTTCAATGAAACGATTAAAATGAATAGAAATATAATTTAACTCGCACGAGCACGTGGTGCTTGGCCTTTCAAGAAATGACGTTCTGACATGATACATTAAAACAGGCATAGCAGATTTCATTCTAATCGTTTTTTTAAACTGCAGTAAATTAATTTAATAGCATTCGTGTGTTTTAGTCGTATCAAATTATATGGTGAAATCGTTTTTTAAAGAAGTGCACTCTATATTAATAATTTAATAGTCAAAAGTCAATAATCAAGCCGAAAGAACTGGCCGTCAAAGGTTGCTAGTGTACTGTAATATTGTATAATCAAATTACAATTCGTTATACAACATACTACATTGTTATAGCTCAGTCCGAATCTTCATCATTTCAAAATTTTCCAATGTGATCATCTAAAAATGCGTGTTTTGGGTTTGGTTTCCCCCTTTTGCATAATTGAATCCAATTAAATCCCGATTACATGGAAATGTTTTATTCACAAAATGCAATTTTTTTCTCAGAAATAATACTCATTCCTTTCCACTAATTGGTCTAATAATTGGCCATATTCTAAGCACTGCAGCTCATTTTGAAAAAGAATGCACGAAGAAGACTCGAACTGTTTCATTTCTGCTTAATGACCCACTCCACAAACGTTGACCTTGTTTTTGGAATGGAAATTAAGCTAATTATTGAAAACTACGTCCTTTTTTCAAAAAAATCAATATTTTCGCAATTGCTGTAGGGAATTCATATTATTTCTAGATAGTCATTGAAGTCGTTTTGCTATTTTGAGAAAGTATTAATTTCAAAATGTTTGATCATTAACCAAAACCAAGGGGTTTGCTCTCCCTCTTGACCTACTCATTTGCTTCCTATCTGTAACATTTTGTGTTTTAATTCGTAGCTTAACCCATCGAGCGTCGGCTGTCTAGCGCAAGTATGTTCTTAAAACGGCAGCGGTTAAAATAAAGGTTGAACACAATTTACAAGAGAAGAAATTGTCAGGACG
>JAOUZG010025578.1:3270605-3366747 GCA_026289955.1 Argiope argentata
ATATATATATATATATATATATATATATATATATATATATATATATCTTTCATATACTAAACTTTTTTAATAATCCGTATTGTTTCTATGTATTTTTTTTTTCATTTATGCTTTTAGTAGTCCATCCCAAGACACAAAACTTCCTCTCATATGAATTTGGTTTGATTTTTTATAGAGATTTCACATATATATTTATAATAGAAATGTATATTTGAAATACATAGTTTAAAAAAAATGTTTTTATATTTATAATTTTTTATAAAAATAAAAATATTTCTTTTCTTTTTTTATTATTTTCTTTATATTATAAATGTATATAATTTCCAAAAAAATATTTTTTATATTTATAAAAGAAACAGTTTTTTTTCCATCTGCCCCCCTCCTCCCGAAAAGAAAGAAAAATATGATTTGCGCAAAAGTAGTAAATAACGCATGCATTAACTTAGTAAAATAAAAAATAATATTAAAAAGTAAAAAAAAAGAACTATAGTTATCTAGATACATTAAATAAAAGCGTTTATAAAAAGAATTAACAACATTTTTACTAAAGTTAAGTTTAAAAAGTCAACAATAAATAAATAATTATATCCAAAAATTTTCAAATTTGTCTTCCCTTGCGTAGTAAATGCTTGCCCAAATTCTACATACAAAGTTTAAGCAATAGTTACATTGACATTTATTTATAAATATTTTTGTCGCTTATTAATTGGGATGAAAACAAATTGATAAGGTTTTTTATAAATAAATATATAAGGTTTTTTTTTAATTAATAAAAGTATTATTAACAGTTCAAACGTGATTTTTTAATATTTCATTAGACAAATACAGAAAATTCAAACCCGCTTTTGAAAACTCGCTTTTTCTTTTGAATAAACTATTATACATAATTATGGCATGTAAATATGAAAGTTTCCCTATCTGTAATAAGTATAATAGTTTTCTCTTGGATTCGAAATGAAAAATTGAAGGAAAGAATGAAGTATACAGCTCATATCACCAATCGGTCCTGTTATCGCGAATTCTTACAAGAAAGTGATGTCCTATTCTCAGGGGGGATTTCCTATTCCCCTAATTGGAGGGACCACCCGCATTCTAACGGCCAGCGGAAACCAGAAAATGAGCTCTAACAAGCCGATCTCCCACCTCGTTTATTACTTACGGGGGGAAAGCAATGGCGACTTTCTACGGGGAAGCCGTGTTAAGAGATATTTGCGGAAGGAGACTTTCTACGTTCCTGGCGGTTTTAAAGCGACACGTTGGAGAGGATTTCTACGTTCCTGCCGGTTTTCAAGAGACACCTTGGAGCGACTTTCTACGTTCCAGCCGGTTGAAGGGTTAATAAAGAGTATTGAGAATGTAATTTAGACTTATTCTTTGACAAACTAGATCAAAAATTTGAAATATATCTACGTTTTGGTTTGGTTTAGTTTAGTTATCCTAACATCCCGTTTAAAAGTTTAGTTACATTAACGTCCCGTTGTAAAGCAACACTGAGGCTTTTTTGGGGACAGAATTCGAAATTTTTAATCACGGTCAGATGACGAGGTTGACATCTGAGCTGGTACCCTCATCCCTCCACACCACACCAGCGGGAGGACGTTTGGTGATAACAGATTTAACGTGCAAATGACCCCTTTACACGACGATTCTTCGGTGGAATGGGGCCCTGAACTTGAAACTACCTCACCACCAGGCCCCGTGATTAGTATCCTGTTTCAAAGCAACGCTAGGGCTATTTTGGGATGAAAATCGTAATTTTGAGCCGTGTTCAGATGACGTGGACGAAATCTAGGGTCGGTACCCTCCTCGCCAAGCCTCCATATCACATCAGCAGTAAGAGTTTGTTCCCAACGTATTGTTACGTTTTTAGCATAGCGGGATCGGATTGAATGGACTTTATTTGAGGACAGCACAAACAAATTTATTTACAGATATATACAGGATGACTTGGAAAAGTAAAACTTCAGAAAACACAATCCAGCAATAATCAGTCACTTACAGCGTAAATGCAAGTCTTACGCACAATAAACACAGTTTGCAAAACAGCTATAGTATAGCACAGCAACAGTCAATCACAGCGAGCTCAATAACACAGCGTTAACAGCAAACGCAAACACAGCTCACTAAGCGAACAGCTACAAGCAAGCGAAACGCTTCTCTTCGAGAGATTCACTGCCAGGAAGAGGCAACCCGCCTCTTATATACCCGGGAGAAAGCGCCGGGAGAAAACGCGGTTCAGCCAGAATTGACTCGGGGTTACCAGAACATTCTTCCCGCCAAGTCAACCCGGCTGGCGCAGAGCATCCTGTGAAGCGCAGCCAGCGTTTTCACCTTTGGCGTGCGTTTTGCTCGCTTGTAACAGTATTTAGTGTCCACCAAATCCGCTTACACGATGGTTCCAGGGCCCGACTTAGCCTAGATGGGACCTGGGGAAAAATTTCTTTGGGGCCCCCTTTGCTTCACTACCTTAATAATGAAAACATTCATTAAAGAAGAAAACGCAAAATAAAATATTTTGTTCTATTTGGAGGTCACCTCTTATGTGGGGGCCCGGGGCAACTGCCCCCTATACCCCTGTCTTAGTCAGGCCCTGGATGGTTCTTCGGTGAAATCTGGTCTCGAGCTTAAAGCATTTCGGTTTCGAAGATATTACCACTAGATCACCCTGACCGTGTTATATATCTATAGTTTTAATACCAAGCAACACATTTATTGCTATGTAGTCGCCTTTGGTGACCAACTAGTATACCGCTGACATTAATCCCATCTAATGTTGTTTAAATCTTTAAGATAAAACTTCATGACCATGATTCTGTCGGATTCTCGGCCATTAGTTGTCTTATTTCAGTTCTGTTTATTGTGTTCATGAATCTTGCGAATGGGGACGAATTTCATACAATCACATTTCTAATAAAAAATGTAAATGTTCAATTTATCTATCTTTTAAATTTGGCGATACTGCAATGATTTTTTTTTCTGTAAGCTACACAGATGTTTAACAGAAATCTTCTAATTTAGAGTACAAAAACCGAAAAAAAATTCTGCGATTAAATATTTAATGAGAAAAGTTTGATTTTCAAGAAAGTAGTGAAATCTATTGTTGAAAATTAAGCAAAACATATTTCTAAAAGAATTGCCGAAATTCAAATTGAAAAACCCCACGATTTTTATGTTATTAAAAAAGGATAAATTTTTAAACTTTATAAAATTCATTTTTGTGCAATGATATTTTCAGACATTATTGCTGAAAAAGAAAAATTCAATTTAATTTTTGATGACTTAATTTTGTTATTCAGTATTTTTAAAAACACACGTTACGCATTTTTGCCTTCCAATGTGTGTGTGTGTGTGTGTGTGTTAAATTTAATAACTGAGAATCAAACGGAAGAAACCGGTAACTCAAAACTTACATTATGAAAACAGATGAATTTTCATGTGTGATTTACACATCAAATTTATTGACTTATATTTAATTTTTAATTAAACCCTTTCGCATTTTATCTGCGTTGTTGTTCTGAATACCACTGAGCATGATGACTGCAAAATTTAAAGAGCTAGATGGATACAATTTGGGTGAAAATTTGAACAATTATATATATTATATATATAGGGAGAGTGTGAGCTAATAATAGGAATTGAAAAAGTGGAATTGGATCAGGAAATGAGAGGCCATTTTTAGAATGAAGTTATGATTATATATAAAGGAAGATTGAAAAATAAGAACAATAATATTTTTCAAGATCCTTCCCATTCTGGAAGGCTCGGATCCTATTTTTATCGTCTGTGCTTATCGGTTACTTTCGTTTGACGTTAGCCAATACCGAAAACGCGTGTTATTTTGGAATAATGATACATTTTTACTATCTGAAAAAGAAACTGAAATAAGTCCTTATCAGCTTAAGATTTGCACCTAAGTGCACCTTATCAGTATGGAAAATTTGTAAATGGAAAATGCTGTTGAATTTCCACTAGAATCATCTTCTTTTAGATTCTTCATATTTTTCAATCAAATGTAATCAGTGACATTTATCTTGGCAAATGGGGGAAATGAAGATAATAAGAACAACAAAAGGAAAACATATATCAAATGCTTATCTTCTTTTTTTCTTTTTAGCATGTTGTTGTTAATAGGCTGGATTAATATCCTTAAATTATGTTCTGTTTAAGGATAGAAATGATTTAATACATTCTACAAGACAGATTTTGTATTTAGAGGTACAAAATTTTACACTTAAGTCTTGGGTAAAAGATGTTAATAGGAGAGAGCTGTTCAAAATCTGAATTTCCATTTAAATTAAAAACCAATTGCTATTGATAGAATTTTTTTTCTCAATAACTTTTAACTACTGCATTATGGAACAAAAATCCTTTCACGTCTTTATCAAAAAATATTTTTAATTAAACCAACTCCAACGCGGCACACACTTCGTAATTGAGGGTGAGGAGTTTGAGTCATGGTGGTTGATTCTCGTCACCCTTTTAGGTACACGAAATGTGAGTGTCTACCTCGTCACGAATGGGTCATACTTCCTTAGGGATGGGTTGTGCTGTGGCCGGTGATGACCCTTAGGACGCTTCCCACTAGTGTTGACGTCGCGGCGGTCCAATTATTTGTTTTCGTGGGCATTTGGGTTTTTCAGAGTTGTCAGTTAGGGATTTTAGTAGAATCAATTATGTGATACTAAAGTGACTCATTCAATGAAACCATTAAAAGGAATAAAAATATAATTTAACTCGCACGAGCGCGTGGTGCTTTGCCCTTCAAGAAATGATGTTCTGACATGATACATTGAAATGCGCAAAGAAGATTTCATTTTAATCTTTATTTTACTTTATTTTATTTTATTTTATAGGAGTTTATTTGTTATTCCTTGCTATAGATACTTTGAAATCTTATAAATTCCATTTCCTTAAAATTAACTAGAAGATGACATCCTGCTTCAAATATTAATTATCAAATAATTCATTATTTTTAACTAAGTTCTGAAATCATCACAATAGCGTACTGCTGTCGACAACGTGCGTTTCTTCCGAATGAAATTTAAAAATTCTAACAACTGGAAGTAAGCGGAAATTCAAATATAAATCTTCCCAAATAATAATAAGAATAAATAAAAGTGCATTAAACCTCAAAACCGAGACTACAAAAGTTAGGTCGAAAAAATTAATCTATAACGCATGAGGTTACTTTAGATTATCAGAAATTATCTCGGATTATCTAAACAATTTAAAAATTATCAAAAAACATTTTTCCCTATCTCTTCGAGTGTGTTTCTTAATGTTATAGTTTTTATTTTTCCGAGTCTAAAATTAAAAACACAATAATTATAAATTAATAATAAACAAATAAATAAGAAAACTCGCCTGCCGGAATCAAATCAATTTTGAGATTTGAAGCATATCTGAATCAAGGTGAAACTATAAATAAATTGTATGTATCTGAATATTGTATCGTCAAAACGAAGCGATCTAGGTGAATGAAATTTGGCTTGTGACATTTACTCCCTTATTGCAGACGCACAAAGTTTTAGATAATATCCGATCTTTCCATGAGCTCATGCGAATACAATATGCAAATTGCAATGAGTTATTTCAGTAGAGTTAATTTAGCGTTCGTTTTATCGCTAGAATCGTAAATCTATAGCATAGTTTGTCAAAATATCGATTCACGTGATAATGCAAATGTGATAATTTTAAAGTAAAATAAATATTGCATGCGGACTTCGCATCGAAATTCTAGATCTGTGTTGAAATTTTGTTGCAGTAGATTATGAAAAGGAGATCCAGAATATACATTCGATTTCTATTCAATAGAAACAAAAGTAAAAGCAAAATATCCGATAACACAGAAGCATTCAAAAAAAAAAACCAGACGAAAACATTTTCAATGTATAGTCCGAACAACTCGTTTTATAACCCCTGAATACTTTTCGTCTGGATTGAGATGAAGCTTAAAATTCTTGCGATTCGATAACGTAGGATAACTAGAAAATTCGAAATGGATGTTTGAGATAATTGTTATGCTAAAGTTATCTATTACTCCTAGAATTTGATTAAAAGCTAGCTTCCGGTCCTGACTAAGGCAGGGCCAAACGGGGCAATTGCCCCGGGCCCCCACATAATTAGGGGCCCCAAAATCGAATAGAAATTTTATTTTACCTTTCCTTCTTTAATGAATGTTCTTCATTACTAAAGTAGTAAAGCAGAGGGGGCCTCAATTAGGCTATGTCGGGATCTGGCTAGCTTTCATCTAGAGTATTTAGTTAAGAATATTGTTATGAACTTTGCGTAAATTAGATATAAATATTGTAAAAATGTATGAACTTTTGTGCAAATATTGTAAATATGTATGAATTTATGTAAATATTGTAAATATTTATAAACATTTTAATTGTAATGAAATAGCGCGTCGGCTAGAAAAGACCGTTCTAAAGGGATTCACAACAGAAGGACACCATATTTAATTCATTTGCCGATGTAGGTGTGTTGGCGAAGTAATGAGGTCACTAACGGTTCTTACTACACGCTAAACCGTGTAGTAGAAGCCATGAAATAACGATTTGTTCTTACAGAATATTGGAGAAAGTTCCAGAGTTGTCTTGAACGAGTGCGCCGTTTCCGAGTTTGCCTCGCCACTTTAGTGAGACGCCATATAAAAGATGAGACTTAAGGAGGGAGATCAGATCAGTTCGGAGAACGAGTAACGTTAGTTGGCTGAGCTTGAGAGAGCGTTTTTTCTTTTTGACACGCGTTTTATAGCTTTGCTGTTAACCGAGGTTAGTAGATTAAATAGAGTAAATTCGCAGTGAATTTGAAGCTGTGTTTCGAATATTTAATACGCGTTTTCATAGCCATGAAAGTCTGCCTCTTTGCCTCGTTTTTGTGTGAGAATTATTCATAAAATATAGTGAAGGATTATTCATAGTTCCACTGAGAAACACACACACGATTTCTCTTTGCAAGCTGTAAGATAAAAATATATTCCTTTGTAGTTACTATTTGACGACAAAAATTTTTGTTGTTAGAAACAGTTAATATTAGGGCTCAAAAACCCTTTTTCAGGAACTAACTTCTAATCGTAGTTACTGAGAAACTTTTTTAAAAAGTTGTTCGTCTTAATAAGGCGCTAATTTGGTTAATTATACTTATTTATCTATCTTCAATATTAAGAAAGTTAGGGCGAAATGAAGACATCTTCCCATCATTTTCACATCCTTTGAGCTAGATGCTCCATTAGCGAACTCATCCGAGATTTTTGCATTTTAACGACATATTAAAAAATCAATTAGAATGCGAACAAAATTACTCTAAGCCACTATTTTTACAAAGTAACTTGGGCAAAGTATTACACGCATTTTATATTTATATATCTACTAGCTTTTATCCATGATTTCGTACTTGTGGAAATTTTGATGTGTAAGTATGAGAACAGACAGTTTGATAACAATGTAAATTGTTATCAAATCGCATCATTATGGTGCAGTTGAAAGCATTCTGGTATGACATAATCAAGAAACTTTTATATTGTTTTGCTGATTAGCCTGGTCCAAAACAAAATCAAGACCGTATCCGTTGGAAATAAAGGTGTCAACAAAGAGAAACCAATGCGCATGTGTGGATTTTCACCGTTAATTGGGGCAATGCAAATGCCAGAATTTTCTATGCCAGTTAGGATAGCGCAATACAAATTAGGAATTTAATTTTTTTAATACTTTTTTTATTTTAATTCGAAAGTACTTCAAAATGAATCTGAAGAATGAATCGATTAATTAACAATGCTTGGTTTTAAATGCACCAAACACTAAGAAAATAAGCAGAATTGTTTGAAATAATCGATCGAAAACATGTTAAGCCTAATCTCATTAGCGTGGGGGAAAAAAACAAATAGAAGTCTTACTCATTTGGTGGTGGAGAAATGAAGATTTTTGGCGATAAAGTTTTTAATTAATAAAAAATTAACCACTCAGTAATAGTTATAAATAGTAGCCTATATTCTTTTCTGGGCTCTAATCTATCTCTGCTAAATGTCGTCCAATTTCGTTCAGCTGTTCTGGCGAGATTGATTAACATCATCCATCTAAACTTTCACATTTGTAATAGTAGCATAGATATATTATAGGGACGATGATCAGAAAGGAACTGAAGTAACTTTTGTTTTGAAAGTCTTGTCATGAGAACTATTGCAATAGATGATCTTCCTGCCCGAATTGATTGGAAATATTTTAAATATTCGAATAGCTAATTCGATGCATAATGTCATGCTTCATTCATTTATATTTTATTCGAAATAAGTAATATAAAAAAAATTAAGTCAATTCCTACTTAGACCAACAATGAAAAATTGTATTTTAGTTACTTTTTATTAAATAATTACAATTAAAATAAATAATTTATCTAAAAAGTGATGGATTTTTGCAAGAATTGAACTCTTATTCTTCGCCTTCACGTGAAAAATACTGAAATCATCGCATTTTACCGATTCAGCTGCTGCCTGTCGATTTCAACTTTCGGTACAAACTGCTGAAACTATTTAAAGTATTAAAAATCATTTAATAAAAAATGAATTAATATTTGAAAAAACTGTATTAACATTAAATATCATCAAGGCAAGTAATCTAAGGACGCTGAAGAGCATGATGTCTAAAATTGTCAGTTTTTTGCCAACTGTTTGAAAGTTTGTAGAGGAGGAGGTGGTCAGTATTTGACCACTTTGGGACCAATTGTCTAGAATTCGGCCAATGTAGGGATGGACATTACTTCAGTCCACAGTCGGCCACAACAAATCCCGTCGATAATGCTATGTTCAGTGGTGGCGGGGAGGTCGGCTGTACAGAAGAAGTGTCATCAGTAACTAGATTTTAAAGTATTTGAGTAAAAAATATTTATTAACTATTGAAAATTTGAAAAAGATATATAAATTGAATAAGATATACTATCTCCTTATATATAAATTATTCAAGAAATAAAAAATATAGAGTGGGAGAGTGGGAACCAATAGTAAGAATTGAAAAAATTTACTCTCTGTTACACAACGGTAATAGCGAGGTATCAAAAATTGTATTTAATATTGTTTGCAACCAATGAGTATATAAATGCAGTAATTAACAGTAAAAAACAACTTTGAAAATAGGATTTGCATGACAAATATATTTAACCTTTTAAGTCCCTTTGCAATCCAAAGATTAATTAGATGATTGTAAAGCTTTGTTGATTGTATTTGCCGATTAAATTTCTTAAACGCGATTAGTTCGATTTATAATCATAATTAGTGATTGTATTTTCAATAAATATATTTCAATATTATTTTAATAAAAAAGTTGTATTACATATGCATTAAGCTAAAAATATACAAGTAATCCAATCTCCTAGAAATGCAAAAGGTTAAATATATAACTTTCTTTAAACCTGTGAGCCTCTACCACATTTTTATATAAAACTAGCCGCCTTTGGCGACCAGTCGGTTCGCCAGTATTAGTGCTTGCTAAAATTTTCATATAATATTTTATGTAGCTGTGTCTCATAACAGGTTTTTCATCAAAATATTTTTAAACCAAACAAATTTTGATAATCATATAATTCATTCAGAGTATTATTTAGTATTATTTTCTTCAGATGTTCTGTTCATTGTACCACTCATCTTTCTCTTTCTATCCGAGCAATGATTGTCCCGGAGTTGTTTTTTAACTTAAATGGTGGAGAGAAAGGTCTAAAATTCTACGTTTTTATAGAATAATGAGATTTAAATTTTCATAAATGTAAACACACTAAACAATAAAGACATAATTGGTTTTCAAGAGATGCGAAAGTTTAAAATTATCTTGGAAAATGCCGCGCACAGAGGAAATAATATTGAAACACACACATCCTTCTTTTCTTTTTTTTCTATCCTTTTTTTCTTCACTAATTTTGTTTCTACAAACCCTATTTTCACTTTGTTATTCTTTTTTTTCTTCCCTGCCTAAATTTTATTTTGAGTAGGCATAGATTAAATATTCATACAGACTAATAATAAAAGCAGCTATTTTCTTTCTTTTTTAAACATCCCGTTATCTATGAATGAAAACCAACTGACTTCGCGTATTTCTTTCTAAACAAATCATAATTTATTACTTCCTGCTATCTTACTCAGTTGGTGTGGGGGATGGAAATGAAGATTTTTGGCGAGAAAGTAAGAAAAGTGTCGTTTTAACTATTTTCCTAACAGTTTTTTCATTTTTTCTCTCCATAAGAACCATCCTCGAGTTTTAACGAAAATATTTTTAAAAAATTAGCCGAATCGGTCAAGCCGTTCTCCAGTTTTGCGCTTAGCAACGCATTTCGAGTTGCATTTTTATTAATATAGATAGATAGATAAGGGCTCTTAAAAATATGATTATCGTACAGTATAGTGTAAAAGCAAATCAGTAATGCAGTGCATCTCAATCCTCCTCCCCAAACACAACGTTTATCGAGATGTCAACAGGTATTCAAGAATTGAATCTCAACACAAAAGCATTTCACGTATATTTCATCAAAATAATAAAGGATGTCCAAAAATTAACTCAAGATTTGAATTTGTCACTGTTCATGCAGTAAAATATTGATAACCCTATTCAAAAAAACATTCGACAGTTGATAGTTTAAGGTTAGTAAAAATGGAAAGTTGCAAGATAGAACAAAATGTAATGCAAGATTAGAATTAAATAAATAAAAAAACAGTTTTTCCTCTTTAAATTATTACATTTTTATTGAATCGTAAAGAGCATAGGACAAGGTTATGTAAGGAATCACAAGCATGGGGTAAATGATCTCCTCTGGGTTAAAAGATAATTATTCTGTTTATGTTTTAAATCGGCATTCTATATATTTTACAGTACGCTGCTCAATTTATAGAACAACATCAACAAACAATGACGGAAATCTACAAATCTGGATTTCTAATATGTTTTATGCCATCTTATTATTATTTTCAAATAAATACAGTAATTGAAAATTCATTGCACAAGTGAAAGCTGTTTTTGAAAATGTTTGTAACCTTTTGAACACTAAAATTCCTACACTCTTAGTTTAATTTCCAATTTCAAAAATAGCAAACGATTATTTTTACAACATTTTTTTTTCCTTCAAATAATGCAATCATGCATGAAAAAAAAAACAATAAATTCGCTTACATTTTTTCCAAATATCATTAAAGCGTGAAAATCAAAACATTATTCGTCCTAAATGAATCCAATTTCAGTAATTGTTTTTTCTTCATTCTTTTAGTGTAGATGCTAACTAGATTAAAGAACAATTAAAATAAATTATTCCTTAAAAAAGATAATCATTTTAATCTCGATCTCATCCATTCAGTATCGTTCATTCTAAAAAATATGTGCAGCAAGGCAGGATGGGAATTTCTCTGACGTCACAGCTATAGACATGCGCAGTAACCGTATAACGTAAATGTTTGTTATTTTCCAGTTTATTGCGGCTGAAAATTCAATTGCTGCTGTATAATTTTAAATGAATGGAACGCGAACATTCTTAACCGTTTGCACTCCGATGGTGCCTCTGACTTACAATTTAAGGTTGTGCATCATTTTGACGTTTTAATTAATTATTTTTGAAATGTAATTGTTAAAAACGCCTACATAATGGTAAAGAGATGTAGAATAATTTTTCAAAAAAATTCGACAAAAGAATTATATATATTTATTTTACATAGCAATAAATAAATCTTTGTATTAGGTGAATAATTTTGCATCTAATTCTTTTTCGGAGTGCAAAGAGTTAATAAGTCGTTTGCAGCCATATTCGAATCCGAAATAATTTTTTACGAAGTGAAAATGAAGCTAAACTTAAGAGGATTCAACATTTGTAACATTCCATTTCTTAACTGTCCATGTATTTTTATTAAGGTTTCTCATAAATTAAATTTCTTTATACATTTTCAGAATAAACCTACTTTTTACTATATTCTGTTCCATTATATTAAAAAAAAAATCAACGTGGAATAAATTGTTCAAAAATTATGAAAATTTATTCAAAATTCTTATTACATTTTGTCTATTGTTAATGATTTTTAACATCACACTAACTAATAACCAAATGACACGATAAAAACTTATTTTTTACTTTTATACATAAGAAGTAACAAAGAAAAAGCATTGTAATCGTCAAAATCATTCGAATCCGTGATGACAATTTTACACAGTATTGCCTGAAATTGAAAATACTCGTTCTCTAACTACTGAGCTTGGTTTTATTGTTTTCATGGCATCAAATAACAAATAAAAGCCTTTTGTTCTTTCATTCGTTGCCTCAAATAATGAAAATTGAGCTTTTGAGTTTTGTTGGTATTTTTAAGCTTTTCCTCAGGTTTTCTTGAGTTTTTACTCTGAAGAAAAGTGTCTTCGATTTGATCTTCACCAGAATCGGTTTTCAGATACGAATTTGGAAATATTTTAGACAATATCTTCCCAAATAACTTAATATTTTTTGGTTTTTGAAGCGAAAGAAAGTACACTAGATTTCTTCGCTGGACTAGAAATGTTTTGTGAGTTTTGCAAATACAGCAAAAGAGTTACTAATTCTACTTAGCTTCTATCTAGAATTCGTTCTTCTAAAGCATATAATAATTTCAAACTTATTTCATTGTTCAAATTTGTTAGTTCATTTTACAGAAATTCAAATATACCTTCATTTGTTAATAAATTGGCATCTCGCCATCCTAAGCTTTCAGCTGTAGACGAAACGGTTCCAAGACTTTAAGAAGTTCAGGATATTCAGATTCATTCCACATATAAGAATAACCTTAGGACCGGTATGGCCTGGTTGGTAGAGCGTTGGACTCGTACTCCTTAGGTTAGGGTTCGAAGCTCTCCGGTCAAATGATTCTCCGAGTGTGTAGTGCCTGGCACTCGTTAATTCTGTTCGTGGTCGCTAAGTCCTACATATCGAGAGTAATATCACTGGGGGTACTGGGACAGAGCTGATCTCGTTCTCTGTTCCAGGTCTAAATTACGATCTGAGACGTATGAATGACTTTGCATGACTGTAGTCCGCCTCCTAAAAAGGGTTGTGACGTGTGAAGAGCTAAGTCGTACTCTTGGCCCTAGATGGCGCTACTTGTGAAACAAAGAGACGCATTTCTTAGGCTTAAATCAGCTGCTGATCATCAGCGGGGGCTTGTCCAAGGCAAGTGCCATTAGTCACAACAACAACAGAATAACCAATATCTTTCAATGCTAAATCAACACATTCTTTTGACAGAAAAATGTATTTGCTGTCACTTGCATATAATGAATAACAAATCAAATAAGTTTAAAATTAATTTTTACCTAATAATATGAATTCTTTTAGCCAGTTTTCTTAATTTAAAAGCTGGTTTTCAAAAAAAAAATCGGTTTTTTGAAACTAGGGTTGAAAAACCGTCAAACCCTAATACCTGACTGCAAATAAAATACTTTAAAAATGCTTTGAGCTAGACAAATGAAATTTGGTATACGGTAACGCATTTTTGGGATTTCGTTTTCCTATAGAGTCAGGGTTGAGTCTTTGCTACATGTCCATCTGTTTGTGAACACGATCATTCAAAAATGCTTTCAGCTATACGACTGAAATTTGGCATATGGGACTTAAAACTAAATTTGCTCGTTTGTATGAAATTTTCAACGAAATCCATTCAGAGATACTTGTTTATTCGGCTGTCAGTATAAAAATGAGCCGTAACAACTAAAAACTAAATAAAATTTATTATATAATTTAATATCTAAGGTTCAATATAATAAATTGAGCAGCAGATTCTATCAAATTTTGAATCCCTGAATAGTTGTTGTTGTGTCAAATGGCACTTGTCATGGACAAGCCCGCTGCTGAACCCAGCAGCAGATTTAAGCCGAAAGGAGCGTCTCTTGTATTTGAGTAGCGCCAACTAGGGCCAAGAGTACGACACACTCTCCACAATTGCTTGCACAACCCCTTTTTACAGGGGGGCACATTCACACATCTCACAGATAGCACATAGAAGAACAACCATGCCCGAACCGGGACTCCCAGAACACGAGGAAGAATAGCTACCTCTGTGCCAGCAAGCCGGCTCCCTGAATAGTTTGAACATCTATAGGTCTGTATTTTTATATGCATACAAACACCATAATTAAATAACTAATAGCATCTAAAATGTAAATTGCTTTCAAATTTTGAACTAAATCAGCCAAATAAATGACTGTCTATAGATCTACGTTTCCCCGTGCATTTACACGCAAGAGAGTTCTAAAATACGATGGCTTTAAATAAATGAATAAGTGGCCCCCGACGACGGTTCTTTGGTGGAATCGGATCTCGTACCTCAAACCCTGCGGTTTACGAGCCGATACCTTACTACCAAGCCACCACGGCCTTCATGATACATTTTGAAAGAGAAGGACGTTACATTGCTCTGAAATGCCCCTCGAGTAAGCGATTAACAGAAAAGATTCCTGTAAAGTTTTAAATCAAGTTTTAAGTAAAAATAAATGATCAACAATTTGACTTCCAAGGTTTGTTTGTGTTTTAAGGTTTCAAGATCTTTATCATGTCAGAACATGATGCTATTTTGGGAATGAGGTTTGTGATGTCAACAAAGATTCGTAGGCGAAAAATAAAAATTTTATTATCTGCATGATCATCTAAAAAAAATTAGCTTTTAATAACGCGTTGCCATCGCATTTACAAAAGCTCTGATTTTTTAAAAAAATAAGTTAATGACTACCGCAGATAAAATCCTAGAAAAATATCAAATGCTTTTAATAATGCGTTCTAGCCACAAATCTTCATTTCCCCCGCTTCTAATTAATTAACGAACTCCTGTTTTTTTCCCCACGCTAATGAGGTTAGGCTTAACATCTTTTCGGCCGATTATTTTAAACGATTCCGTTTATTTTCATAACGTTTGATGCGTTTAAAATTAAACATCGCTAATTAATCGATTTTTCTGATTCATTTTGAAGTACTTTCGAATTAAAACAATACAGAATAAAGAAAATTAGAAATTTCTAATCTGCGTTCCCCAACTGATGTAGAAAAATCACGCCTTTTGCGTTGTCACAATTAGCTTTGAAACCTCCAAAAATTAACGCTAGTATAATTTTTTGATCAAATATTTATAATAATTGTAGTTGTGAGGCCGGTATCGTCTGGTTGGTTTGGCATTGGATTCGCATCCCTTGGGCTGCGCGTTCGAACACTATATATAGAAAGGAGGATGGAAATTGGCATTCTATTTTGCCACTTAATATTGTGATTCTGTTAGATTTATATTAATTGTAATTACTTAATAAAAAGTAACAAAAATAATTTTTAAAAATTGTTTTTAATATTACTTGTTTCAATGATCATTCATCAATTTTTTTTCTCCCATCATCTCCAAAATCAATTTTTTGAACAATCCATTCACCAACCATTCAAATAACACAAAATATTAAGTAAAAAAAAATCTGCATTAAATTTTAAAACTTAGGATTCGATTTACATTGATTCCCTATTATGATTCTCAGAGTGTAATATTAAACGGCTGAAAATGTCATAGGCTTCTCTGAACTTCGCACTAATACATTAAAAAAGAGTCTTTTTCTTTTTATAAAGTATAAAAGATTTAGTGTTCTGTTAAGTTTAAAATTCCTAAACTGTCAAGGCCTTTGACTTCACTTCAGAAAAAGGATTGTTATTCCTTTTTCTGAATCTTCAACTGAGCTTGCAAATCAGAAACGAGAACTCATTCATTCGTGCGAGAGTTACAAATCTTACTCAAGCATATAACAGTTCGAAAGGAATGAAAACAGATTTCGCTCAAATCTGTTTTCATGTTTCCAGCAACTAATTTTATTCATTTTCTATACCTGAACGTTTCCATGCGATTATTTTCTTAAAAGTATTTGAGATAATGCTTCTCGGAAAACAATCGCATTCGCTTTTTTTTTTTTTTTTTCGAATTTCTATTGCATTTTCATAACAGCGACTATTTCAATTAATGTAAAGTTCTTTCATGGCTTTCTTTCTCTAGTTGCACACAAATATTGTACAGTATTGATCAATATTCGCAATATTGTAGAATATTGTTTAATATCGAATAATATCGCACGTATTGTGCAATATAATGCTACAAGATTTGCTACCTGGGTTAGATTTGGTTTCAAATTAACCGCTGCAGTGATCAAATATACTTTACTCGCACTCTAAAAGGGTAAAAAAAACATTTTAATTCCTATAAAGACTCTAAACTATTAATCCAAAGGAGAATGGAAATTGGCAGGAATTCTATTTGCCGCAAATATTGTAATTCTGTCATATTTATATTAATTGTAATTACTTAATAAAAAGTAATTAAAATAATTTAAAAAAATTGTTTTTATAATATTTGTACTTAAAAATATTTTTATATCAAAATTAAAATCTTTTTTTAAAATAAATCAAACAGAAAATTAATGGCATTTTCATATACATGGATGAGGAAATACTTAAAAACACCAAACGATTTCTGGTGAAATTTTGGAAAAGATAAATGCAGAAGAAATAATTCTTATGCTGGGTTTACACTCGGCCAGTTCTAAGACAAGTAGGCAGCGCATGCGCAAAAAAGCTGAAAGATGTTGTTCGGTCGATGGCAAGTAATTGTCCCAAAGGGACAACTACAAGCCGCTGTATTGTATTTTTTTCCCCTTACTGCGCATGCGTTTGTAGAATTTGGCTCTTATTTTGGCGTGAAAAAAATTGATCACTTACCATAGATAAATTCCGCCATTTTTTTTGCTATTTGTCCTTTCTGATGAAAATTAGTGTGAGTTTTCATTTTATTTGCCATTTATTTTCTATAGTCATTTTATTTGCCATTTATTTTATCAAATCTCTTTGTGTAAATAGTCATACTTTTAACGCGATAAACAGTGAACAAGAAAAATGCAATGACGCCAAAACGGCAATTTATAGCAAAGTATGGAATGACTGAACATTTCTTATGAACCTGTGGCAAACATAAAACAGACCCTTTCTACGCATGCGTAGCCTACTTGCCGGCTTATAATTGTCCGAATGTAAACCTGGCATTATATCAGATACAATAATCCTCCTTTATTAAAAAAAATTAATGAATTATTAATTACTAGCCATACCTGCACAACGGTGCCCTTTATATGATGATTGTTAAATGAAATGAAAATAAGATAATAAAAATTGAAATCTTCTATGCATAGTATCAATATCTTGATCGGCCAATTATTGAAAATGTTTTAATTATTTTAACAATCTAATCTACTTTTAAGAAAATTTCTATTAATGTTTGAAGAAAATGACTCAACAAAAAGTGGCAGATTTTGCAAACGCATGGATTAATCAAATAATTCTAACTATTTTTTAAAAAGAATTTTATTCAAGTTTGAAGAAAGCTTTCATAAAGTTAAAAAAGATGAAAAAATCATCTCAACAAAAAGTGCCAAATTGGAGATAAAAAAATGATATTTTCCCAGGTTTTATTTGCTGTAGCCATTAACTTATTTTTTTTAATCAATGCTTTTATAAATGCAATGGCAACGCGTTATTAAAAGCTGATGTTTTTGAGATCTCGTGCAAATAATAAAATTTCAATTCATTGCGCACGCATTTTTGTTGACGCCAAAGACCTCATTCCCAAAACAACATCAAGTTCTGACACGATAAAAACTTAAAATAAAGCTATCTGTCAGTAAAAAAAATGAAAATTATTTATTGTACAATGAAATCTGTCACAAAATTCCCAAAACCTCATCCCACTGAACGTATTTCAGAAATTTCAATTTCATATGAAAACTAATGAACTCTAGATGAATTATTAATGATCAGCTGCCATTCCTGCTTTTTCAAGGAAATCGAAAGCACTCTACTTAATTTTACATTTTCTAGATGAAAAATCCTCCAGGTTTAAATTTCCCATAACGATTTTATAGAATAAGAAATTCAATGTTTCATATCAATGCGTATGACCCCTCAATCCGTTATCAACGAGCTGCTGCCTTTATCATCGGAGATACGCATTGAATAAAATAAAACGCCATTTACAGAATCTATGTTTTTTTTAAAACTAAAATGTTAAATTTAATTTGGTTACAAAAGGAGTTCGTTTGACAAGATCTTTTATAGAGCTAAGTGTCACAAAAAGCATGCTGATACTCCGTCACTTTATTATTGAAACTGCACTAATTCACCTCATTTTCTCAAACTGAAAACAAAAACAAAGAAATCGTTGTTCCAGACTTTTAGCGAATTCAATTCTTATTTTACAAATAGAAGCGTGAAACATAGTACGAACTTATATAGTTGCAAGATTAATGATTTATTATCTGACCCTTTTACACTTTGGGAGCTATATAAAAAATTATCATCATGTCAGAATATGATATTGTTTTTGAGATGGTTTTTGGTGTCAACAAAAATCCGGCGAAAAATAAAAATTTTAATCCGTAGTCGAAAAACAAAAATTTTATTATCTGCACGAGCATCTAAAAAAAATTAGCTTTTAATAACCCTTTGCCATTGCATTTACAAAATCCCAGGTTTAAAAAAAATAAGTTAATGGCTACAGCAAATAAAACCTAGAAAAATGTCATTTTGAGCACGTGATTATATGAAAGGAAATAAATAGGAAATGGGATATTTTTTTTAAACAATCAATGCGAGACAAAGTTTTTTGGATCGTTTGCGATTCTAAAGTGACTCATTCAATGAAACGATTAAAAGGAATAAAAATATAATTTAACTCGCTCGAGGTGCTTGGCCGTTCGAGAAATGATATTCTGAAATATGCATAGAAGATTTCATTTTAATCTTTTATTTTTCTTCAATTCCTACTATTAGTCAACACTTCCTATATATATACCTTGTGCAAATTTTAAATCGGCAATAAAATACTTTTTATTCATCCACTAAAATTCAAAAACATTTTTAAAAACTTCTACCGGAGACACTTGATGTTAATATATTTTTAAAATATTTATTCATTAATTAATTAAAAACTAACTTTCTTGCCAAAATCTTCATTTCCCCACAGACAAATGAGCAAGACTTCAGCCGCCGCCACCCTTGGGTGGTGAGGCTTAACATATTTTTGGCCGATTATATAATTCGGTCTGTTCTGACCGAATTATGTTATTTTCTTTATGTTTGATGCATTTAAAATTATACATTGTTAATTAATCGATTTTTCGGATTCATTTTGAAGTACTTTTGAATTAATTATTAGAAATTTCTAATCTGTATCGTCTTATCCCAACTGGCGTAGAAAATTCACGCATTTACGTTGCCTCAATTAAATTTGAAAATTTATGCATGCGCAATATTGTCAGATTTATTTTCAATTGATGTAGACTTGATTTTGTTTTGGACAGACATATTTTTTTAATAAATTATTTATATTAATCTTAATTATTTAATAAAAAGTAACTAAAATAAAAAATTTCTTTGTTCAGTAGGAATTGACTTTATTTTTTTTATTTTTTTGTATTTGTTTATAACATTTTTTCCCATAGACTTTAAAGTGCAATCATGCAATTACCTACATTATTTAATACAGAATACTTTTCCAAATGAAATAATAACAGATTTCCTTTATTGCATAATTATTATTGTTGTTGTAAAGGCAACTTTCAGCACACATTAATTTAAATAAAATAGTTGTACACAGTGAAATTTAGTTTTTCAAGCCTTTTAGCTATGTACACAGTTCAGATATGAAATGAAGAATTTGTATATTAATCTGAATCTCTGTATTGTACTTAATCAGTATTTTTAATTTCATTTTTTATATAATTATAGATGAGATCATTAAAACCGCAGCAGCAGCAGTTTATGATAATAGACTTTAAAAGATAGTAATCATGGAATGTTTTGATGGTCAGTTTTAAAATGAATATTTGAGATACAATCTATTTTTTTTTCCAGATCTTTCAATTGGAAATGAAATTGAAAAGTTACTATAGTTTCTACAACAATTTCCACAGTAAGAGATTGACTTTCACCATCATACATAGTTTCTATGTCTTCCATAGAAATTATATGCGATAGCTTTAACAATTTAATTGCTGAAAACATTTGAATACATACATTATGAAGACAAAGTATATACTTAAAACTGCCAAGAGCATGTGTATTTATAATCCTCAATCAAATATCCATTTATAATTTGTTCTTAATTGCATAAACAAACCCATTGCTTCAGAATATAAAAGTGTGGGACATACCATTATCACAGAAAATAAGATAACTGCAAAAATAAGATAATAATGAAAGATTATTGTATAATAATAATAGATAATAAAGATAGATTATACAAGATCAATGATTTTAAACTGTATCAGCATTTCATTTATGAAGTTACATATAATTTCTTAGGTTTTCATTACATCATATTGTTTGTTTCAAAAAGCTAAAAGGTATTTCAAAAATCCTAAATAGATTCCAACTGGCCCATTAACCAAATAAAAATGTCTGATAGTTTATTCTTTATATAATCAATGTACTCTTTAATTATAGTACATTTCTTTTCTTTTTTTGCTCAAGCAGAATTAATATAAAAAGATTTTCTCAAATGGAAATTGCCAACTTTATCTGCTAATATATTCAGTACCAATTATCTTTATCACATGCATTCTTTTTTTTTTTTTAATATAATTTTTCTTAACTTATTGTATCTAAATATTTAAAAAAGGAAGAATACAGAAACAGATAAAATTAAGATATCTCTTCTGTAGTCCATATTAGATACAATACAATGAAAAAAAAAAGGATTTAATTTCAGAATTTTCTAAATAGATCTATGGTTCTGAAGCTCAAAATAATTTCAAATAATATCCTAAATTTTTTTTAAATATTTTAATATTGCTAAATAATATCCTTCATGTAATTTATGTTAAAAAATTAAACCTAATGCTGCTCAGTACAACTAAAATAAATTAAGATAAATAATAAACAAATTATTTTAATTAGATTCAATTCATTACAATAAAATTCCAAATAATGCGAGAAGAATTGAAAACTGAAATTAGCACATATAAGGCTATGAATTACTAATTAATTAAATAGAAAGAACTCCAAGAAATAAGCATATTTTAATGTAGCTATATAGTTTGTATATTGCACTCTATCAAATTGAAAATCTAATTCACTTGAGTTTTTTATTATATCAGAATTCTTTAATTGGATATTGCAAATTATGAGATAAAATACAAAAATATTTGCACTCTGAAATCACATTTACCAACAATAAACCAAGGATTAGAGACATGACTTAAAATAGATTGCCCAAAAGTTAAGTGAGCGTCGAGAATATCACCCACAACATTATTAACTCGTTATTGACAAATAGAAAAACCTTCAATTCCCATTTCATCAATTTAGCAAATTAAAAGATATTAGGTCATTATAATCTAATGCAGGAATTCCCAAACTTTCAAAATTCTACATCTCATCAATAAAAAGTATAAATATGTATACTATTAAAAATTAATACATGCCTAATGCAGAGATAATTAAAGAATAAAACACGTTAACTGTATATTATTCAATTATAATTCATAACTAAAAAATTTACATTAAAACAAAAGCATACTATATATTATAGTAAATAGTGGGTAATAATATATATCTGTAGATATTAACATGAAATACAAGCCTACTACTTTAAATTATTATCAATATATCGGTGTTTACCTCATTAACTCAACATTGCACCTTAAAGCTTACTTCTCAAGTAAATTTTCAGCTGCAACCAAGCACCTCTTTTTATCTTTTATTAATAGTATGAAAGAAAACCCAGTTTCATAGAGGCATATGAAACTGGATTTTTAAAAAAAATTATTGGAAATAAACATAAAGATGGATTTAAAGTTAATACTATAGTTATTAAATAATGTCAATTTAAGATAGGTGTCAAAAGAGAAGAAAATATATCTGCATGAATCTGAATAATAGAGATTAAAACTAAATTTTTAGTTGAGTATCATTTTAAAGTCGGTAAATCTGTGTCATCAAAAATAATATGACATACAAGAGGTACATGTACCATAAAAAAAGAACCTATAATCTTATGAATTCGATTAAATTGAATTAAAACTTTATATGTATGTATATATAGACAGCTTATTATTAAATCTTAAAAGCTAAAAATTTATTAAAGTTTAATTAGATAACACATTATTTTATTTCTTATTTATTTGAAAAGAGAGTTTAGATTTTTTTTCTTAATGTAAATTCTGAATTCAATAATCTTTTTATAATTATTTTAATTAAAAATATTACAAAAATTAATACTATACTGTTGGAGAGGCTAAAAAAAACAATAAAAAAAGGTTTAAATTCTAAAAATATTTTTTAAAAGCACTTAACATTTATATATTAAGTAGTCATAACTAAAATAAAGTAATCATTTAATATTTCATGAACATTTATTAACAAAAGAAAAATAGAAATTGAAAGATGAGGAAATATGAAATTTAAAAAAAAATGAGTAATTATAAAAAATTAACTTAAAAATAAATCAAAGATTTACATAAAAATAATGCTAGCTAAGTCAAATAATATCTAATCAAATGGAATGTTATCTATAAAAATTTTATCTGTATCAGTAATCTTTTGAATCAAACTATCAATATTAATCAATTAGAACTACTGAAAATGATTCACCTGCTTGAGAAAGCTTTATGTATATTTTAAATTGTATAATATTGCTAGTTTTATACAAATATATAATTAAGAACAGTTCTATTTTTTTAAAAAAAATTTATTAATACAAAAAAAAACTGAAAAATCCAAATTTAATTAACAGTAGCTCAAATAAAATTATATGTTTCTCTGCAAAATTCATAACTTATAGTATTAACTATGCAAAAGAAATAATAAAATACAACTATCCTTAAAATAAAAGAAAATAATTTCCATTACGATATTATTATTAATAAAATAATTGTGAATATATGTAAATGAACTCAAATATAATACAAATTTTAATAACTGTCCTAAAATCAAACTTTTGGTACACAACGTGCAATAAGAACCATCATTTAGATTTTTAGAAGTTAATATTTCCATAGAACTTAACATCAAATATTTCATTATTAGAAGCATGTTCTGGAAAACTTTTTTTTCTTCTTCTTCAGAACAATTTAGGCAATAAAAATGTTTTACCCAAATTAAACAACTCTTTTTACACAACACAACAAAGTATTTATAAATTATTAACTCGCACCTACAGAACATAGTACAAGCAATTCAAATGAAATTACATAACATTCATCCAAAATGGATTAAAATTGATCAAACTGAGTTAATTTTTTTTAGTTAAAGTAAATTATTTCATTGTAAATATATTTATATTCTGACAGGCAACAGAAATATCAAGAAAATTGGTATTAAAAAATTAAGATTAAATATTTCATTAGAGCAATTTTGTGTGCAACAGGAAGCCTAAGATAAAATCATAAACAAATTTAGTAATTTTTATACAATATTACAGGGAAGGGGAGTGAAAAATAAGTCAAAGGAAGTTTCATCTAAATTAACATGAAATTGGCAAAAAATAAATCACTGTCTTTGTTAGTCTCATTAAAGAACATAAAAAATCAGCTGTTAATAACCAATAGGACCAGGGGTGTTTGTGGGACCCCAAAAAATCCCCTGAAACTTTTACGGACTTACTACCGACATTTTGGATTTTCGAGAAGGAGGGGGGGGGAGAGAGAAATGAAAAATTACAATTATGAAGTATTGAATAACCTAATTATAAAAGTTCGATGAGTTATTGAACAAAATTACCCAGATCAAAATTAATAATTCATTATTATTCCTACTTCCTTTTGAACGACGATCCTCGGAATTTCCGGGTATCAAAGATCAAAATCCCCGGAATTCCGGGGTTTCCCCGAAGCACAAACACCCCTGTAGGACACCATGGAATGAAATTGAATGCAAATCCTTTGTCCTTGCATGTCAGCTAATATAAGTTAATACTGTTATGGAAAATGAGAAATAGCCATTCATAAAAATATATAAAGAAATAAAATTAGATGTCTAATTTTATAATTTAACTAATTTTGTATCCATTTTCTAACCAATACCATTTTAATTCATTTTGTAGCATTATCTATTTGAAGTCATTCAAGTCAACAGAAATTATATTTCGTTGCATAAAACCATTTTAATGATGATGATGTTCTGTCACTTAACAATTGAAGAAGGGGTGCAGTAACTATTTTAATTAGATATTCATATAATTATAATTTCCAAGTTAATTCAACAACAATTTTCTGATATGCTTAGCAATTCACAAATCATATTTTAATGTTAAATTTAAGTCAAACAAACTTTTTTTAAAAAAAGTTTCATTTAAAATGATACTTATACATTAAAGTATATCTTTCTCTATATGTAGAAATCAGCAGATTTTCTAACAAATGTACAGTAACAAAATAAAAATGCAGTTATACAGCAAAATTGCTCATAATTCTAAAATATAATTCAATAATTCTTACCACAATTTCTCCAATAAATTCTAATCTTCTCAATAATTTTAAACTTTTAGCATGCTAGAAACCTATTTTTCTTACACAAAATTTGAATACTTAACATGAGGAAGTCAAGTATTATTCAATACTTTAATTTTACTGCCAGAAAGAAAAAGTTAAATTCTTGAAGTCATAATAATTAAATTCCTTTTAATTTGAAAAAAAAAAAAAAAAGTTGTAATAACTAGAGTATAAAAATACGAAGCAATAAATCAGACAAAAAAATAACACTTAATAGATTTTCAAGCTAATTTATATTCTTAAATTTTACATTATATGAAAAATGATACTAAGAGATCTTGTTATTCAAGATGTCTTAAAATTAATAATTGTACCCTCAAGACTCGGCGATAATAAAAAAAATTTAATTTAAATAAATATATATATAAAATAGAACTAACCAGAAATTACAAGACTCCACCTCCATCCAGGAATTACAAGAAAAAAAATGAGAAAACATGCTTAAGACAAAATATTTTTTAAAATTGAGTTTTTCTTTAGATATTAATTATCTTACATTTGGCAACATTTGTTCTAATTTTGGTGGAGCTAATATATTTTTGATAGGTACTTTAAAAGTTTCTATCTAAAGAAGCCAAAGTCAAAGTAAATATATATAAGGTGCTCTGAAACAGTTAAATTTGAATCTAAGTATTCGGAGATAAAATAAAAATAATGAATGACAAATTATATATATTTCAGAACTCTTTAATCATGCTTGATAAATAAATTAAGCACATAGCCTATTTTATAACATGTTAAAAGAAACCACACAAAATATATACAGAGTTAACAGAACAAATTGGAATGACATTACAAGGATACAAATTAATGCACGAAATAAAACACTTAACTACAGGAAAGATAACTATATTTTTCCCAACTGATACAATAAGCATTTGCAGTTTATACAAAGATGAAATATCATTCATAAGATTTACTTAAAAGTTATGTCATTTCTTTCAATGTTTTTCTAAATATAATTTTAAAGTTTTCAGATTCAGCTCCCACAATTAGAAAAGATTTCATTAAATATTCAGTTTCATATTAAGTAAAATTTTATAATCTAAAAAGTATGTAATATTAAGAGTTGATAAATATAATGAAGCAGCTATTAAAATCAAATTAATTGAGCAAATAAGATATTAAATTGACTAGTATTTAAAATGTTATTGCATAAACAAAAAAAATGAAAAAATATTTAGTATTTCTACGAAATGTTACAAGAGCAAAAATTTTATAAATGCTTGTTACAAGTTCAACTGTTATAATAATAAAAATGACATTTTCATTTAAATATAACAATGATAATCAATGAAGATAAATCATTCGCTATTTAAACACAAACACAGACTTACAAACAGCAAGATTTCAACTCAGCATAGTATAACTTCCACAAATATCACAAATGGATATAAAGCATGATGAACAAGTTTTTACATGATTTACCACTTTTTATAGTTTTTAAAAAAGAGCATAAGTAATTCCTTGGCAATTAAACTATAAAATTCTTTACTATCACTTTACTGAATATTATTTTTAAAGTTTTAAGGTATTAAAATTGAAATTCAGCAATTTTACAAAACTACAAACGAAAATGGTAGATATTTCTTTGCTACAGAATAATAGTATTAACATTAAACTTTTTAGAATGAATAGTAACTGAACTAAAATACTTGTCTTTATACAAAGTTCATTTTATCTGCTTCCCTCTGTCGTATATTTTTATAAAATAAAAAAAGAAATGTTCTTTTAATACAAAAAGTTAGTGGCTGCTTGACTTGGAATGCGAAATAAGCCACTGCAATGTTATATCGATATTGTCTTTCTCTTTGCAAGATATTGAGTAACAACATATTTCTCTGTCTTGAATGGCCGACAGATTCATTTGCTCAATTAATTCTTTTTCATCCAAAGCATTAGGTAAATCACGCTTATTTCCAAGAACAAGCACAGGAATACCAACCAGCTGGGGTTTATCTAATAAACTGTGCAATTCATTTCGGGAAGCTTCAATTTTATCGTGATCAGCGGCATCCACCATGTAGACAATGGCATTCACACCACGGCAATAACGCTCCCACATGCTTCTAAACCTAGGTTGACCACCAAGATCCCAAACTTTAATAGTAACATTCCCTCTTGTCACTTTTTTAAGGTTGAACCCAACAGTTGGAATCATATCTTCACAAAACTGGCCAGACGATATCACATTGAGGAAAGTTGTCTTACCAGAATATTGAAGACCAACTAAAGTCAATTCCATTTCTTCTTTCCAGAATAAGCTTTTGATCCAGTCCAAAAATCTATTAATTAAAGCCAACATTTTCGCTTTAGCTACTAATGCCTAGCTATAAGGCACGATAAAGAGACCACAAAGTTAAAAATATGTCTTAAAATTTCAATGACAATGACGCTTCCAATTCACACAGCTTACTCAGCGCAGCAAGCATTTACTAAACAAATAGCAACAAGTAAATGACGGATTCCTTGCGCAGTATGGATACGACGATAAGGAAGTGGGAGTTCGAAAAATAAAATGGCAACGCTTTCTCAATCACATGGTTGCTATTTTTGGCTTCAAATCTGAAGACGTGGCGATTTTTCTTGTAATTATAATAATCATCCAAAAAATATTACTGTTTTATATTGCATTTATTTGGAGAAAAAAAAATTACTATCAATGAGGGTTCAAATATCGAACTGTTGTGATTTATTTAAATAGCTTTATTTAATGTCATACTATAGCATCTTTCTTTCTCTAATCATTCTCTAAATTTAATTGATTTCGTAATTAAAATTGTTTCATCATATCGATCAATTTATGAAAATCATTCTAAGGGGAAGATCTAATTCTCATAATGTTTGCTTCAAGATATACTTCAACAATTGTTATGAATGCGGAACACACACCGTCGAAACCGATGAACTGACCTGGATTCCCTAAAATGAACCAGAAACAGAACTTGTGATCAGAAAATTTCCCTGCGCTCCCCATTAAAGATGCTATTACCTGCCTTTGCAAAAAAAATTTTTGATCTTGAATAAGGTTGCCAGTATCATTAATCCTCCTACGGATGAATGTATTTTATATTACGGAAAAGAAAGCCGGATATGTATTTTGAATGGCTTTCTATCGATCTATGAAAATCAAAATTTTACCTAGAATGATTACTTCAACAAGACCACATATGAAATTAAATTTATCCAAGTCATTACATTTCTGAATTATTCAATTTATATACATTCGAATATACAAACAAGTCAATGCTTAGTAAGTTTTAGATTTCAAAATTTAATATAGACTTAAATTTTAGATTACAAATCTTTGTATTAAATGAACCCTTCTAGGCCTTTACATTTTTTAATAGTTATAAGATTCATTTGTAATCGGACAATCTTGCAAATGTATTTCTTCCACAATCTGATAAAAATTTATTAATTTGCTGTAAAAACCACCAAACGTATTTCACTCATCTACTTCTAAGCATTTTTGAAATATCATTATTAGAGAAAAATGCAATTATTCTCAGATTTTCAAGTCATTAAATATATAATATGCGTTCCTTTGAATAAATGTTTAGCATCCTTGTCAGGGAACATAAGTGCAATAATGCTGGAGGAAAAGATAAGACTAAGCGAAAATATTAAATAACTTTAAAACTGTGTGTTCGAAATTTATGCGAATTTAAACACAGATCAAGAAAAAAACTATTTTATCTATATCAAAAAAGTTGTACTGTAATTAACCCTTTCACTACTAGTAAGCCGAATAGGTCATGCAAATACTGTATTGCTGAGTCAATTTCTGTTGCAATCTACGGGTGTAAAATGTAAAACGAAGAAATCCTTGATGTTAACTCGTTTTACACCACATACCTCTAGTTTTAAACAAAAATTGGCCTACCAAGAAAGAATTTTCGCACCTGGTGGTACTGGGTTAGTAGTAAAAGGATTTAAAAAAATTTATATAAAAAAATCTCTCTTATACGTGTAAAAAAATGGGAAAATTTTCAGGAAGACTTTATTTGCAAAGTTCTAATAAACAAAAAGTATTCCTTCTTATCAGTCACTTTAATCCTTTTTCAGATCATAGATTTGGAAAAAAATTTAAAGATTTAAAAATTTAAAGTTATTTGAGTAATTTTTTCAATGATTTTCACTTCACAAGAAACTCTAACTCTAACAAGATTAGTCACTTCAAACTAATCTTGTTAGAGTAAGATTAATTGTAATTCCAAGCGTCGAAGGGACCCATAAATTTTGCATTGGATTTAAGTCAGGGCTTCTTGATAGCCACTCAAAAAATCAGACATTATTTGTTTGAAACCAAGAGTACCAGTACTATTTGTTGAGCTTGAATTATGTTTGGATACATTATTAAACTAGAATATGCACTCACTAGATGTTATCAGAGATGTCATTGGCAATCAATTTAATTCCGGGATGTATTAGTAGTTTTTCGAATTAACTTTTGCTTTCAAATAAGCAGCTGGTTTCGTTCCATTAGTGCCAAAACCAGCCCAAATCGTAGATATCCCATTATACTGTTGTTGAACATGCTAGGCGGTTTGCAAAGCATGTCATGCCAATAATATCCTACGTCATCTAGTCCATTAAGATTAAATTCTTTTATCATCAGAAAACTTATTATCAAGCCACTTATAATCAAGACAACATGTTTCTTTGTGAACTTCGGGCTTTTTATCTAGAGGTAGTTGGTGTTTCATTTTATTCAATTTTTAAGTGTGGATGTTTTAATAGAAAGCTGCACACAGTTCAGTTAGTGCATAAAAGATTCAGTTTTTGAGAAAGACTTTAGGCGAGAGGCTGGACTAACAAGGGCTATCATTTGAAAAACATGAGTACCATCAGAATTCATAATATGAACACTTATTCTATACTTTTCGATTTTGTATTGCTACAGAACGATTTTTTTTTTAAAAAAACTTATTCACATCATATTTAATCATTTTATTAATACATCATATTTTCGGGCTACCAATAATTTGAATTTTAAATTTTCTTTAAATGGAAAAATATGACGAGCTTACTTTTTTTTCCTTCAAAAAACGTTTTTTGTAATCCTTTTGTACAAACAAAATTTTAATATTGCTGCATCACTTTGAAACAGAATATTAACTTACATATTAAAGGTTTAGGGCATTACTTCACTTTTTACTTTCTCGTATACAAAATATAGATTAAATAGTAAAATCGTAAAAAAAAAAAAAATAGTTTTTTTGTTGTTGTTGCATACGGGATCTTACAATATTGTTAATATTGGCTAAATGTAAACGCGGTTTTACCGAAGTGAAGAAGATTTGGTGTGTCGTCAGTGTCTGATGGCTTAAAAAAATGGAATATTTATGAATGACAGGCTTTAAAGTTTCTTAAAGGATAGTTTATTTGGTATAGAAATTCTTGGATAGTTGAGTATTTTCTACGATTATGTCTTAAAAATAGCTGTACGATGGGGGTTTCCTCTAAACATCTTTATTCAAGCCCTCAAGTACTTTGAATCCTTTAATTGTAACATTTTCGCTCCTGTGGGATAACAGCCTTTGCCGCTATATCCCTCAATGTTTATATTCAAGTCAAGTCAAGATGAGGGTTTCCATTTAACCGTTAAGAATATTCTTTCACATATCAATTATACGAAGCGTATCTGATATGCTTATGCCAGGTAAACAGGTTTACATGCATTTTAATGTGTTCAGGCATTTTGTACATGAAAACATCTATTAAAATGTTTTGCATGAATACAAATCTTCACCTTCAACAAATGACTCCCCTACAAGTGTGGTGAAATCCTTATAAGCCAGGTAACATCTACCGAACATAAGAGCCTTTTTTCTAGTGGTTATGTTACTCGGCTACGAACCCAACCGTTGCGAGTTCGGTCCGCACACTCATCCACACAAGTTATTTCGAACAAATTCAATATAAATTTAAAGAATTATATTTCACTTTTGGGCGAAAGTATAAATTAAGATTGAATTTGATCATGAACTATATTTTGTAAAAGTTGATTATTTACATCTATTTGTGATTATAATTTTTCAATTTACTTTTATTGAACAAAAAAAAGTTGCATTAAAACTATTTCTTAAATATCAGATTAGTTTAATCAAATTATTTTTCTCCAGGAACTATTAGATCTAACTCTAAATATTACCATTATGAAAAGTACAATATTATTCGCAAGCAAATGATTATTATAATCACGGTATTTGTATAGATGATGAATTTTTAATAGCGAAAAGCTGTATTTGCAGGAGAACCTTACTGAACTGAATATTTATACTATTTGCTCAAATTGTAACATTTAAAGAAAAAAAATTGAATCACAAACTATTTTTTACTGGAAGCATCAAATCATTCCAAAGAAAGCCAGGAATTATTGGATAAGGAAATTATAAGAGAAATGAAGTCAGAAAATAAGAATTTAAACCCAAGTTTTGGTTTGAACGGCTGTTGGAATATCAGTATTTCTTAAGACACAGGTTAAAGTATGTATTATTGCATGTTATAGTTGGAAATGAATAACAAACTATTACTTGAGAATATTGATTTTATTACTCAATATATTACATACAGCTAAACAGACAGCTACTTGAAGTTCAATAAGTAAAGAAATTCCAAAAAACAAAATTCTTGTATTTTCATGTCCTGTCGAGCTCAATGTATCTTTTGTTCTAGACCACTTGAGTCAAATCTGATTTATAATTACCCATTTGCATTGGTTCATTAACTATAATATTAAACCTCTATGGGCCAAGTTTTGGTTTTAACTCCAAAAAAATTTAGGGGAACAAAATATCAGAAATTATAAACCTACATATGCAAATGGAAACAAATTTTTGTGTTTAAACAATTTTATTGTATTATAATCATTATGTGACTTTCAAGTCACAACAGCCTATAAAATTTGCACTTCTATGTATTATAGCTCACATGTGAAAGTCAATAAAACAATTTGCATTTGATGTAAGGCGTAAATGTACTTGCATCCATAAACATAGTTTGGTTATCACTGACAAAAGCACAAATAGTTTCAATTGGATCAAATGGTTTCGCGTAGTTTTATTGCCAACAGTTCAAACAGTAATTATTTTGCTATTTCGGGTTGATGAGCCTAGCAATGATCATGAATACTAGTATTGGTTGTGTTTGCAATGGCATAGTTAAGATTTATGCACCATATAATGAAAAAAGCTATAATTATTTTGTAAAATGTCGATAAATTAAAATGTGACCTGAAAGTTGTACAGGCCCATAGAGGGTTAACATATGTTCACATTTCACACAGCATCTTTTGTTTCTCTTTGAGTTAAGCATAAGCTTGTTTCTCTCTCCCTCAATGGCAAATTTACGGCATGCTAATACTTTTACACCTAATGTTTTTGGACAGATGAATTCTTCAAACTGTTTGCTCATGGTCATTTATTAATAATTACTAGTTATTCCAAAATGAAAGATGCGAGTCAGTAATTGACTACAAGTCTTGAGAAAGACCAAGTCCAGCTTCAACAGTTAATTGATGTTGCCAACAGATGACATTGCAATGCCCATCTCCACTGATGTATCTACATTGTTCCCCATCAATGAAATATCTGCAAAGGAAGTTACAGACTTACCTGCATCGCCAGCATCTGCTTCTTCAAGTCTACAAGGAGGTTCAATATTTGTCCATGATCTCACCAGGTATATCATAGCCTGCCCTAACAGATGTTTACTAATTTAAAAAATTTCCAATTTCGACCAAGCATTAAAGTTTTCTTCACACCTAAGCTCTGTGAGTCAATAATTGCAGCTCATACTTATGGTATTAAATACAAGAGACTCTGATTTTTGTTACAAAGGATGTAATAAAGAATCCTTTAATTGGCATATCATTATATCCCATAAGATGGTGATAATAAAGAGAGACACTATATTCGCCATAGCTGGGCAAAACATTTAAGTCTTAATTAATTTCTAATTTTTATCTTAATTTGGCCCATATTAACTTCATTCTAAAATGTTCACTTATTTTCTTTCGCCATTCCTCTTTTTTATTTAATTGCTTTTAACACACGCTCTAGAAAACTGTTAATTCAACAGGTTCTCATGCTCTGAGTGAAGGAATAAAAATTCTTTGAAACACCTAAATTTCCTATTCAAAATCAATACATGTCAAAAAATCTCTCTTTCTTTCCCTATGACACAACACACAAGCATGCAAGCAAGCTCACGCACAGACACACGATACATTATGCAAGAATTGATATCAGTGATTCCACTCAGATATAACATTATCCTTAAATACATTTTTTTAAAACAATTTAGGGATACACAGGAATAAAATCAATTGATTTTGTAATTCTCTTTGGCAATTCAAAGTCTTAGTTTTAATATGGTTTGATATTTATTTGTTATTTTTTATATTTATTTGAATGTTGCTTTTAAAAAAGACAATCTCTTTAAAGTTCCAACAACAGATTTTTGAACATTTATATCATTATAATTTTGATTATTTTAAAAAGTTCCATAAAGCATAAAAATCAAATTAAAAAAGATTTAACTTCTTAAATATGTTTAAAGATAGTAAAACTATACAGAAGTTAAAAGCATATAACACAGTTGAAATTATATCTCAGTACAAGTCTTAACGAATGTAATTTAACTTTTAGGATCCTTTTATTAACTGAATACTCAGTACAAAGATATAATGACATATATATGTCAAAGATATACATCAACGCTAACTGATAAATCTAAAAATTATCAGAAAAAATGAATTAAATTATAATTAATGCATAGTATATCAATAATAATAATTGCTCAATTTCTACTTTTTAAACAATTAGAAATAGGTATATGCTTTCATTTGGAAAATGATGGAAATAATTAAATTTTAGGTTGGTTGAGACAAATAAATTCGTGGAAAAAATGTGACCACATGTTTAAACACACCATCTCCAGCCTTATTAATCAGAGTAAAGTATTTTCAATTAATTATCATTTTGAAAAAAATAAAACATAAAAAAGTTCCAAAACTGACAGAATAATGTACTTATATGAATATTTTTGCCAAATCACAACTGTCAAGAACAGCCCAGCAGTAGTTAATCACCCTTCTAATCAGAAATTAAAATGAACCAAAATGAATGTTTTGTCTTCAGAAAAAATATATTTTAAAATCATTATATAATACATTAGGTTACAATTGTTACCAAAAAACGAAAGGTCAGGAGAATTCCGAATTTGTTTACATTTCTGGCTACAATATTTTATATTAGTGAATAAAAAACTCAAATGTCCTGAAAAATGAAATGCATTATTAGTACATGCAAATTCAATCTCATTCAGTAACTGAATTACATTTTAAAAAATTAAGTATATGATGGAGAGTAATTCAAAAGAATCTGTAATTTTTCAAAATAAATAAATAAATAAAATCTAAGATTTGTGTAAAGAATTTTGTTAGTTTAATAATTTAGCTACACACAATATATCATTTAATTATTTTTATTTTTATAGGAAAAAATGTAATTTAAATAACAATAAACTTCAAAATTAAAGAATTTTATTTTAACACTATAAGACATAAATTCAAACTAATTTACATCTCATAGAGTTTAAATTAAAGATTTTATTGTTTTAATAAAAATTATCATTTTACACTAAAGCCATTTCTTTCAGTAGTAAATTTTTAAAAGAAAACAAGATACATTATATGTACTAAAATAATTTTGGTTATAAATACTTTGTAAATTGAATTTAATTACTAAATTTGATATTTTATTCACTAGGCATGCAGCATTTCTGAAGGTGTATTTTAATTTTAATTACAGCAAACACAAATTAATTAATTTATAACAAACAGGAATACTTAATTTATATCAATCATGAAATAATTTGATAATAAAAATGAATAGATATCAATAAAATGTTATATCTTACTTAATATACATTCTTAAGTAATTACTTAACTCCATTTTTTAAAAAAATTCTATTTGCTCTTTTTACAAATTCATATTCATAAAACACTCCATAATATCATTGCGTACAAATATCAAAATGATATTTATGCATCAAAGCAAAAGGATATTTAACACTACATCACATTGGACATTTTTTAAAAAATTCATAATGTTTTTCACACAGTATTTTCAAAATAATTTTCCAAGCCAGGATCTTAAAGAAAAATTGAACATAATTTTTCTATTCACTGTAAAAATAAGTAATTTTCTATTTAAAATTAGAATTCTACACTGATTCTGGTTTAAGGCCTTGAAAATATTCTAAAATTAAAATTAAATTAAAGAAGTGGAAAATAAGTATGAAGTACAAAGACTGGCAATAATTAAATTTTTAACATTCAACAGTTCTATGTGCTTACAATTTTAACTATAAATTGGAGCTAAATTAATAAAATAAAATAAATTTTCATTCAAGTACATAAAATCGACATCAGCAAAAATATATGTTAATAGTTAATAACAAATAAAATAAAAGTAACTTTCATTTTCATCCAACATTTTAAGAATTTCTAAATTTTGTTTATTACTGCTATAAAATGTAACAAATAATAAGCAAAATTCATATTAAAATGAATTCCTTTGATAATTTACTTAATTATCACTTTTAAAGAGAATGCAATAAAAAATTTGGACAAAAGAACTAAAATATTTGAACACCATTAACATAATTTAAGTGACTACTTATACAGCTAAATAGATAAAAATGGTGTAAACTTTCACAAAAAAGCTATCCACTTCCAATAGTGACTTAAAACAGACATAATACTAAAATAACTTCAAAAATAATCAGTCAACCCCTCCTTCCTCAATCTAACTAGACTAAAACCTATTTTTGGTACTTGCATATTACACCATCGAATTTTATTACCAAATTCGAAGTCGTCACCAATGAGTTGCTAAACCAACAATTATGGCAATCCGGCAATGGTGTAAACTGTTGATCTTTTTTGCCAAATTTAAATATGTCGTCCATGAGTTACTAAACCTTTGGCAAAGACGATATAAACCTTCACAAAACAGCTTATCCCATTTTTTTCATCTCTAGCGATTTATGATTAATTGATTATTAGAAAAGAAATGAGAAAAGAGTGAAACATAATCTATAATTCAAAACAGGACACCTGAAAACAAATGCAATAAACTCACTTTTCGCCAAAATGTAGAGATTAAAAAAAACTGTAACTTTGAATTTAACATAAATTAAAACATTAATTACTAACTACTAAACACATAATAACAAGGGCAGATTTGGGATTTGGTAGCAAAAATTTCAACTGACTCTAGAGTAGGGCATAGAAGTTTTGTGTTGGTATAATGACATGAAATATACAAGAGAGTAGGTTGAACCTTTCAGTGGTAAAAAAAGGTGTATTAAAAAATCATACATCAAAAATATATTTAAAAAATATATAAGAACTACAATTTTGTTGCATAAAACTAATACTTCAAAAAACGTATGCCAACACACACACACAAAATATTTTATAAATGATTAAAAATCCTGTTAATGTTCTTATAAATAAGGAATAATAAAATAAAGGAAACTGCCAAAGGTCTACCTATGAAATAGAGTCCAGCACAAATACCAAAGCAGCTCTTTAAAAAATCAGACTCTGAAGCATTAGCTGCAACAAAACAATAAGAAATTAAATGAATACCAAAATATGATTTGCTGCACAAAAAAATGTTACTAATTGAATTAAATTGTTATGCATAAACACAATGTAAATGTCTTGGAACATTTTGCCCTTCATTAAGTTAATAGTCTAAATCTAACTCATCATTTAGCTGTTAAAAAAGTAAACAGAATGAATGCTAAAAAAATATGAAACATTGAAATTATTTATCATTTTGGATCAGCATGAAATCAATTCAAACCAGAATAATTTTACATAGCATATCTAATTAAAAAATGCATATTTTAGTTACATAAGAACTGAACAACAAATTAACTGTGCAACTGCTTTCATTTTGAAACTAAGCAAAATTACTATTACATGAAATGCTTAAATGTGTATTTGGTAAAAAATAATAATAATATTTAGTTACTAACTAAAAAATCCATTTACATGAAAGGAAAAAAAATGTCATAAGCTAAATATGATTCAAAAGTATAAAAGTTCATACACTCTTAATGATAAAAACAATGTAAAGAAAAAATATGTTTACAAGCTGAAAAAGAGGTAAAATATCAAAAATATTTGATTTATATAAAAATTTTCAATCATCAAATGATTATTACAATAATTATGCATTTTTGTTGATTGAAAATGACTGATTACGTATTTAATCTATTTATATCATAAATTCTATTTTTTTCGAATCTATTTTATCAAATTTATAAATATAGGTAATTTTTAAAGAAAATTTAGTTGCTTTTATGATAAATAGAGTCAAAAATATATACCATTTTAAAAATTATAAAAGTTTTTTTAAATACTTCTCGTACACTTAGTAAAAGTTGCATGAAAAATATAGCTTTAAAGTAAAATTACTTGATACTAACAAAAAGAACTACCTAACTTGTAACTTGAAATTAAAATCCTTGATTTAAAAGTTTTCTGATAAACAACAATTAAATTTTCATGAACAGAAAAAATTGATTTACAAACTTGATAAAATAACAAAATTTCAATTATATTTCAAGAATGAAAATTATTATTGCCAATCATATTAAAAAAAACTTTAGTTACAAAAAACTAAGCATTAAATTCATATCAATGAAAAAATAATTTTTATAATTTTAAGACAGAATAAAAATTATTTTTGTTCTTATTTTAAGAAGTTATCAATAAAAAGCTCCGTAATTCTGCTAACTTAGAAAAAATTATTTACAGAGTTAAAAAAAGTTAAGGTATATTCCAAATCTTCAATACATATTTGTACCAAATTCTTGCAAACCATATATAAGCCATCTAAACTGGAATATATCAAAAGGCAAATAGACAATAGATGTAATGCTCTCTTTTAATATTAGAAACTATAATTGTATGATATTAAATACGACCTAAAAGGCAGACATTATAAGGCCATATCACAAAATGATTTAAGTAAACAAATTTTATAATATTGCTTTTTAAGGAAATTTTATGAAACTTGCCTAAAAAATTTGATACATTATAACTTATAACATTTCAAAAGAATTTAAATAAGATGTTGGAACAATTATTTGTATAAAACTGTTATACATCAGGAAAATGTAAAGAAAATACAACTTCCATCAATTCTGTACAAGAATAAAATGCACACAATACCTTTAAAACAAAAAAAAATCACATTTAAGGATAATGATGAAAAAACAACATATATATATATATACATATTATTTTCTTTATCCACAGAAATTTTGTATATTGTTTACTTGAGATTGATTTTCTTTACACACTTTAATTATTATTTCGTGAATAATCATTAAGTTTTAAAAATAGTAAATAAGTATTAAACAAGTTAGAATTTTTTACATATATATATATATTTAAAATCCCTAATTATTCATCAATTTATTCCAAGTATGAATATGCAAATTATAACAGTTTATCACCATATATAACATAGGAAGCCCAGTGAAATATCATCAAATATCATGCTTTTCTTTCTAAAAAGACCTTATGATGGTCAACCATAGCTCCCAGCCCCTTCCACTCAAACCCAAATCTTGGAAAAGTACCTTAACTTTTCAAAGATGGAGTGTGGGCTCTTTGTTAATGTTTAGAGATCTTAGTTTGAGTTCCTTCTCAGATTGTAAAAAGGACTTAATATTTATTTTCTGCCTTACTAAGTTAGAATCACTATTTATTAAGACCTAAGGAACAAGAGAAAAAGAAAAAAAAAACACTCTTCTCCTCAATATAACGAATGCCAACATCTGTATTGTTGCCTAAATCAAGATCACACGACATACCTGCCTCACCCCAGTTACATTATTATAAAAACAAATGCTATTTTCTGCCAGCAATGTAAGTTTTCAGGTTTTATTTTAATTTGGTTTATCTAAGTTCTATCAGTATCATTTTTTTGGACAGGTCCAAGGGCTGATTTTATATGAACCTGATCCTTTTGAACCGCAGGCATATGATGAGGATGATATTTGAGCCAACATTCCTACACCCTCCAAATGTTCACATTACAGTTTGTCATCAAATTCATATTCATGGGAAACCAGACTCAAATTCAGGTAGAATATAACTTTGAACATGGAATACTTTGATCTCAAAACTCACATGCCATGAGGTCACAGTAATCCTGACTTTGAAATAATATAAATAACAATATCCCACATCAATATTTATTGACAGAATATACTAATAGCACTAATATTTAAACTAATTATAATATTAATGCTGTAATGTAAACCATATTGAATACCATTAGTATTCAATATGGTTAACTAAATATTGTAAATTACTTAAATATTGTATACCATTATACACTAACTACTCTATAAACTATTACTATAATACCAAACTTGAAACAATGTCAAATTTCTATCTTAATATACTATAGTAGATAGATATAACTTTCTTCAACAATTGTTCAAAATAAATTAAGGTTTTATTTTTCCAGTAAAAATTTTAAATCTTTGAAAAAATTGAAAGATACAGCAAACACAAATTGTACCATTTAAAAGATATATAAAAATCTATGAAAAATATACATTAAGCTTTTTTAAAAATCCAAAATTGTGTCAGAAGCAATGCAATAGCATTTATTGCAATATAATATTTTAAAAAATTGAAAGGCGACTAATTTTTCATAGAATGAAAGGCAGTCACTTTAGAGGTACATAACACAATAAAAAAGAAATTATTCAAGAACAAAATTAATTTAGCATGTGATCCAGCTATAGCTTAGAATCATGAATATATACTTTTTAAAAATATATAATTTACCTGCACAGATAAAATTTATAACATAATTATTAAGATATAATATCAATAATAAAAAAGGTAACCTAAATTAAATGCAAATAATTTTTCACAAAACTTCTTCTTCGTAAGAGTATAATTAAATTAGAAACATCTAGCTTTTCTTCTACTTATTAAATTTTTTAAAAGTATTTTTAAAAATAATAACAATTAAGGGAATCATCACACTTCAGAATTTTTTCGTACCAAAATTAACAATCATATTTCTTAAATCAAAAGAAGAAATTACAAAAGATCTGAAAGAGATCATATTTATTTATTTATTTTATAATTAATTTTAAATGTAAAATTCAGATATTTCAAGTTAAGAAAAATAAAAAAATATTTTTGCAACTCGCAGAAAAAAAAATTATATTGCTATTAACAATATAAAAATATAAATTTATAACTTAAATTTTTTTTCAGTGCTCCATAGAAAAATTAGCAGAAATTAAAAATAGAAAAGAGTGTAAAATTATTTCAAATATTTAAAAACTATAATAATTTTTTTAAATTTTTAATAATTACTACCGAAAAATACTTTTTTTTAAATGCATCACTATAACCCAGAAGAATTTTTCCCTCAATCATTATAAATAATATAAAAGCACTTTCATATAAGGCATATCTGATACTGTCAGATTCAATATAAAACTGAAAATTAGCTTTAATAATAATGTGTACTAACATAAATATCAAACAGTCAGGAGTCATGATGGATATATCAAAATAAATTCATTTCTATAAAGTTGATTAAAATATATATACAGTACTTTTCCCTTAGTCGGGCACACACAAAAAATCGCCAAATAATGTAGAATTTTGTCAAATTTCTTTGGCGATTTTACTCTTGGGCCTGGCTAATATAAAAGTACAAAAAATACTAACCTAAAAAAGACGTAAAAAATGTGATACTAAGTTACCATCTTTTTAAAAGAAGGGCTTCATAATTACCAGTCTAGAGCTGCAAAGTATCTGATCCACCACTGATTACAGTAATTGGCTTTAAATAATTTACCTAAAATAAATTTCAAAAGTAATGTGTATGAATTAAGTGCAAAAGAATGGCCACACTTGTTTTAAAATTATTCAACATCCACCATAATATAATAAAACAAATTTTTCAAATATAAATATTAGAAATCTAAATTTTTCAAATATGAATGTATAAAATCTAAATTTTTAAAATATAAATATAAAAAATATAAAATCAAAATCCAGGACTGGATTGAGTTTTTTTAATGGGCACTTGGAAAATGGAAATCTAGAAGTACCTTTTCCCATTCTCTAAACTATCAAAATCTGATATAATTTAACTGATTTTTATTAAATCTTTTTATAAGCAATTTTAAGTAACAAATTTTGACAAATTGAGATAATTAAACATTAAATTGTGAATCACTTTCGAAACATTTGGTTTCAGTATATCACATACCTAAAAAAAAAAAAAGAAAAAAAGTAATCTATTTAAAATAACTTTTTAATATAATCTAAGTACATTTTAACTATAGCATTGAATATTTTTTAATTTATTAAACTATATATATAATTTTGTAGATGCGTGAACAAAAAGAGGAAACTTTTAGAATTAACTCCTATTTATTTTTCCAGAAGAGCCATCACACGTAAAAAAGAAAAAAAGGTTGATGATAAAGATAAGCCTAAATCCTCTTTGTAATACAAAAGCTTTCTCATCAGTGATTTTACAATTAGATTCTGAAAGTGATTATGTTGATGCATGAAAGCTTAGGAAAGGGAATCTAGGAAATAACTGAAAGAAATCTATAGATGCTAAGATTTTTATCCCTTCATTCAGATCAAGAGAAAATGCAATTTACATCAATTTTTCAAAAGCAAATGTTAGTAATTATTATATAAAAAGTATGATTTAGAGGAAATTGTAGCTAGTGAAGGTCGCGGTACGAACCTGCGACGTTTGGGCCAGTAGCCGAGCGATATACCGTTCGAGCAAAAGGGACCCTTCAGCTCGAAGGATATTATCTGACTTATAAAGCTGACGCTACAAAATAAAGAGAATATTTTAGAATAAAGTAATATGGTGTAAGTTTTAAAAAATAAGGAAATTTGTTTAGATTTAAAATATTATTATATATAAGTATATTGAGAATTACAAAGCAATGTAATGTAACATTTACAAAAATAATCAAATAAGAATGTTAGAATAATTTTCTAAGCTTAAATCCTATTTGATTTTAATTTTCAAGTCTCAGTGCAGATCAATAAAAAAATTCAATAAAAGTACAAGATGAAACTACTTAAAAAATATTGAAAAGTCTCAAAGCTTCAGGAGATGTATTGTTGAGACCCTGGGCAATCTCAGACAGTAAGATATACTTTCACTTAAGCATAAAATGCTGAGGGTTTATTAAAAAATAATTTATTGTAACTGTCAAGCAATTATAGAATTTTAAGTCTCATACATAATAAATATATAGACTAATATTACAAAATATGTCTACACTAGACCATAACTTATTTTATAAATCACTTTTTTTACTAGAATACTTTAAAAAAATGGTTTAGGAATAATAAGAATAATAAAAATCACTCAAAATTTTAACATGATTCAGGTTACAATAACTTTTTTAAATAACACCCAAGTTAAGAAACTGATAAAAGTAGAAAATTTAGACAGTATGATTCAAGACATATATCACAAATGTATTCTTTTCTTACATTACAAAGACAGACAAAATTCATAAAACGGAAGGAAATTAAAAGATAATATGTAAATGCTTATTACTTATTTAATAAAAAATAATAGTATAAAAATGAATTACCTACAAACATAAATATGTATATGGAATTCTCAATAAGTTTCGAAATTATAATGATTCAGATTTACTACTTACCCAAAATTTCAGTAGTTTCTTCTAATTGATTTAAAATCTTTTTTATAACTCTGGAAAAGAAAAGGCAAAAACTTCACTGATTTATTTTTTCATTATGAATCAATATTGTTTTTAAATTAAAAAACTACTACAAAATTTATTAGATTACTACTACAAAAATTATTAAACTCCTACTAATAGTTATAAGAAATAAAAAAAGTAATTTTTCATTAGCCTTAAATAATCCAAAAACAGCATGACTAAAAAATTGTATGAATCTCAAAGTCTTTCAATACGTTCAGAATTGTTTCAGAATTTTTCCAATATTTGCAAAGTAGAACAGATAATCAAAAAGTATGTTCATAAAAAATATCATCATGAATATTAGAAAACACATTTATGATTGATATAACCAAAACATATAATTCAAAATAAAATAATAGATAGAAATGACTAATAATAAAATTTCCAGTTTTTGTTATTTGGGGTGTCAATAGAAGTTGGGGTAAAACCATCGTACAAAATTAAATGAAAATAAGTTCTAAAGATGGCATTTATTTTCATGAGATGAAAACTCTATTAAATAGAGAGACAGAAAAAGAGATAAACCATATTCTACAGGATTTATCATTTGGAATTTGGATTAATGCTTTTAAATACAAAATAAATAAACAAATAAATATTAATAAAGGATTTATCCTGAAATTAATAAGTAACAAAAACTATACTATGATTTAAGATGGTGTAGATATAGTAAATTTATGAATATATGTAAGGTGAAAATAGGATCAATCAGCTATTTTCACCTTACAAAGTTACACCTCATAAAGTTATTATTATTTTTTAAACTTTTAAATTATGTGGGACAGTACCCTGATATATTTGATGAAAGCAATATCAAGTGCAAGCAGCAAAAAAAATTTTTAGCCAATAAAAATTTATACTATCATATTTCAGAATTTCAATACAACAAAATAAAAAGATTGCAAATCAATTCTTTTGAATATACACTGATTTCAATGAAATACATATGTGCATTGATAAAACCAAGAAAAATGAATTTGTAACACCTAAAAGTCTTCAAAATTTGTCGATGTAATACATCTGTTTTCATAAATATGTAATAATAATAATAAAATAAAAATTAATAAAATTATAATGAAGTGTTATTTTACGTGTCATAGACACATTAATAACATGCTAATTTCAATTCAAATCAGTAATTGCATACCTTTTTATTTCATGCAATGTGTTTTAACATTGTCTCAATTTGTTAGATATATTATTGATTGGAAATATTCATAGATAGATTTAATGATGCACATAAACTAATTCGGCATATTATTGTAGATATTAAACTAACTACCAAGACTTTTGAATAATTATATGTGTTTAAAAAGTGTTTTATTAATATTTTGAGTTTCCATATAATGTCTTAAGGCAGAAAGTAAGATACATATGATTTCAAGTTTTCTAATGTATTAAAAGTTCAATGTTAACAACTATTAGATTTATTTTATTTATGTTTTATTCATATTAAGAGTGTTAGAAAATTATCTAAGTTAAGTTTTAAATTGTCTGTACAAGTATGCTAAATCTTTGAAATAATTGCATTAAATTTGTCATTCAAGAATTTTTTTTAAAAATTCTCGATACATTTTATATTATAAGGCTTTCTTTATATGATAATCATTGCAACGTTATTTGTAATGTCTAGATAAGATAAATTTTAAAATATTTTTATTTAGGTTTAATTGCATTTTTAGTCTTTACACTCCTAAACATTAAGAGTTAGAAGAAAATAATAGTCATATTTCTAATAAATAAGTAACAATGGAAGGAAGTGTGCAGCAAGTGAAGGAAAGTGAAGGAAGTGTTTAATATTTGTCCTGGATCCCATTTTATCTAAGTTTGCCACTAAAAGTGAACAATGTAAATTGATTCATACTGATTGAATTAACACTGCAAATTGATAAATAAATCTATTTTATAAAATCTAAATGTAAAATTCTTTTTCATTTTAAGTAAGAAGAATACCTCTAGCTCACGATGAATGGAATACACAAAAAAACATCAAAAATCTTGAAACTAATCTTCAGAAAATTTCTTGTCCTCTTATTTGAACTTATATTTTTCAATTTCTCATATCACACCTATTGAAAATAAAATATGTGTGAACAAAATACAAATATCACTGTGCAACAATAAGAGAAAAAAAATACCACAATAGAGGAAGATAAAAAATGTTAATAAAAAATTGACTTTTAAATCATAATGTTATAACATTATCCTTTACTTAAAGAGGAAAAAAATTATAAAAGCTAGAAAAAATTTGTGAAATTAGAATCTAAAACACTCAGGATGAATTGCTTTTATAGACTTTACATTATTTATGAAAATGCTAAAAATACATCAGATTCATTTTATTTATGTGCAAGATCATAAGACATTATTGACCTTTTTCTTTATTTATACTGAACAAAACTTAAGTCATACATCTTGCATGGATTAACACCATTATGTTAGAAAAAAAATCATGTTCATTTTAAGTTCTATTTCTTTTTTAAATTTAAAACTGAATTTCTGTTTCTCTTTTTCCTTTAAACAAATTTACATAGCATTTTATAAATTGATTTAGAACAAGGGCTTTAATTTGTTTTTAAAATAGTATATATATTATCCGCTAATTTTTCTCCATTTTTCACGAGTAAGGCTTGTTTTTAATGATAAAGAAAAAAATCGATATGAATTCCATTAAACTTGTTCCAATAAATATATCCGAATTAAAATTGGATTTCAGGATGCACTCTAATTTGGGAATCACTTCATAAATTCTACCTTACATGCAGTTACATGAATACATTTTGAATTAATGCATAACTCGAAAAATTTTTTAAATACTTTTTGAGAAATTTGCCAGAAATTCTAGTCAATAACAATAATTGAAATGAACAACATACACATTCTAAATTTAATCTCAAGTTTAGTGAGTACATGTGTTTGGCGATCACATGCTGAAAGTATAAGGTAACCCTAAACAAATGAGCAAGAGCATAATGACATCATCAAAGAATTGAAGCAAATTCTTTGCCATTCTTTTTATATGTTTTCATATCCTGTGTAGTAAAATAAATTTTCTTATGAGCTGTGCGATATATAACGACTCATTTCAATGCTAATTTCCTTTCAAAGGAATGGGCGTATGACTGTAACCATAAGATTTCTTGTCGCAAATGTCATGAAAAAGAATCACGTGAAAGCGAGACTTGTTTATTTCTTAGATCATGTGAGATCATTCTCAATATTACTGAATGAAGACAATTTTTTTTATTCTTTTAAATAAGTCTTATTTATATTATTAAGCAGAATCTTGATAAAATACAAACGATCTAAAAGAATTCACATGTGCACATATTGCAAAGATCACGAAATTTTCTTGTTTGCAAAATGAGTTGTAAGGTCAGATGCACTAGGGCAAATAACTTTCATTAAAAAATAATTAATTCTTTATTGTAATTAATTCTTTATTAATATCGAAATTTTCTAAATAATGACAGACAATCTTCTTACAATTTAATGTCTCATGTTTTGTCTGTTAGTTTTATGAAATCTCCGATGTAAATTGAATATATATATATATATATATATATATATATATTCTTTTTTACTGCTTTCTCTAGGAAAAGTTCTTTAATTTAGGATGAATGGCTAATAATCAAGTATTCTACTGCGTAGAATACTTGACGTAAAATACTGCGTAGGTCTGACTGCATCTGTATGATTTTCAAGAAGAATTGATTAAAGTTGTCTTTAAAACGCTAATTTATTTCCCAAGCAGTCTCTATATATAAGCCCTTACTGAAGCAATAAAGAGATAGAATGCGCTCTTCTGATAACAAAAATAATTAGATAGGTTCGATTATTATGGTACAACAAGGCAATAGTCTGTTGACCACGTGAGGAATGGAAAAAGGTCTAACATGTCCGAAAAGAATGAGAATTCACAAAACGAATTCTTTAAGTAAAATGAAAAGTGATGGGAGTTATTTTATATATATAATTTTCAATTCCAGATTCATTGTAACCATTCAATCCTCTTATAAGTTAGTACTCACAGGAAGATATTGAAATTGAGGATTTAACATCAGTTTTGAATTTTTATATTTATGTTGTCTAATCTAGGAACTAGGAATAGAATTTACTACAAGTGCCATCTCTTAACTATTAAAATTAAAGATATATACTTTGTAAAACGTATATTTAAAAAAAAATGTCAATTTTTCATCCAAAATTTTCTTTTCATATATTTAATGAAACAAGTTAAGATTTTTAAAATATTAAATTAACAATTCTTTGAAACATACTTTAAAAAATAAATATAGCAATTTTTTTTTTCATTTTTAAATTGTGGATTTAAAGTAAGGAATCATATATAAACGCAATATACTTCTTCCTCTCTAAATACTTTGTTTTGTTCATAAAAATATAAATTATCGCGCTTTATCATGTCATATCATTATAAGCACACATTTTTTTAAATCTATACTAATAAAAACTGTTACAATATTTTTGTACGTTAATGCGTCCTTATCCTTTGTAATCTCATTAAATTAAACAATTTGTAGCAAGTGAAGGTCGCGGTACGAACATGCGACGTTTGAGCCAGTAGCCGAGCGATATACCGTTCGAGCAAAAGGGACCCTTCAGCTCGAAGGATATAATGTAGCTTATAAGGCTGATGCTACAAATTGTTTCGTTGTAAATGATTTACTATTTTTTTTTAAATTATGTAATACCGTTACCATCTTTAGATAGTTTTCGAAAGGATTTCTTCCTTTTATACATTTGAAAAAGAATAGATTCTTTAAAAATAAAAAGTAACAATAATCTAATATTATTATATCTGTGATGATAAGACTTCACAGATTTTAAGGAAAAAAATATATTAAATCTTCGCACTCGGAACGAAAAAATAAATATATATAAAATTGTTTCAATTTGAATGTTCCTCAAAAATTAATATATACCTTTTTATCATTCAGTAGGCATTTTTAATAGTCAAAATTGAAAAATAAAACTTCAAAATGATGCACCATTTTGAACGGTGATCACGCCACTTCACTAGTGCAAAGCGTTAAATTTAGAGAAATGGCATTGGAAGATGCCAGTCATAATTTTGAAACTTATATATATATATACACTGAAGTGAAAAAAGTCATGGGATAGCAATATGCAAATATACAGATGGCAGTAGTATCGCAGCGAAAAAGTATAAATGCGCAGTTCTTTTTCAAGAGCGTTCATTTGTGTTCAAGTTATTCATGTAAACAGGTTTTTCGTGATTTATGGTGGCACGACGAAAATTAACAGACTTTGAACGTGGAATGTTAGTTGGAGCTAGAAGCATGGGTCATTCCATTGCGGATATCGTTAGTGAATTCAACATTCCGAGATCCACAGTATCAAGAGTATGAAATTTCAGGCATCCCATCCCATCATGGACAGCGCAGTGGGCGACCACCTGCACTTAACGACCGAGACCGACGACGTCTGTGTAGACTGGTCAAAGTTAATAGACAAGCAACACTTTGTCAAATAACTACAGGAATCAATGTGGGACGTACGAGGCACGTGTCCGATAGGACTGTGCGACGAAATTTGTCTTCCTTGGGCGATGACAGCAGAAGACCGACTCGAGTGCCTTTACTGACAGTATGACATCGCCTGCAGCGACTCTCTTGGGCTCGTTAGCATATCGACTGGTCCCTAGACCAGTGGAAAACCGTGGCGTGGTCAGATGAGTCACGATTTCACAGTTTACGAGCTGATGGTAGAGTTCGAGTGTGGCGCAGACCCCACGAAGCCATGGACCCAAACTGTCAGCAAGGCACTTTTCAAGCTGGTGGTGGCTGCATAATGGTGTGGGCTGTTTTTGCATGGCATGGACTCGGTCCTCTGGTGCCACTGAACCGATCATTGACTGAAAATGGTTATGTTCAGCTGCTTGCAGATCACTTGCAGCCATTCATGGACTTCACGTACCCACACAACGATGGGATTTTTATGGATGACAATGCGCCATGCCACCGGGCCAGAACTGTTCGCGATTGGTTTGAAGAACATTCCGGACAATTCCAGCGCATGATCTGGCCACCTAGATCGCCCGATATGAATCCCATCGAGTATTTATGGGACATCATCGAAAGGTCCGTTCGTACCCAAACTCCTGCACCATCCACACTGTCACAATTATGGACGTCTATACAGACAGTATGGCTCAATATTCCTGCAGAGGACTTTTAACGACTTGTGGACTCCATGACACGTCGAGTTGTTGCACTTCACCGGGCAAAAGGAGGACCGATATTAACAGTCATCCCATGACTTTTGTCACTTCAGTGTATATATATATATATACACACACACAAAACTTTGATTTCAACTGTAATTAATTTCCTAAGCTTTGTATTAATTTAGCTCATAGAAACTTCATTCTAAAATGTTATTTTCTTATCCCATTCCACTTTTTATGTTTAATAAACCAAATGAAGTGTAATGCGTCATTGATTCCATGTGACGAATATATGGATGATAAATCATTGATGTAATTTTTTTAAAAAGGATTACTGCGTTTCTCTTATCTAAAGGTAAACACATATGATAATTTCTATCAGAAATCTACAGGTGTCTGATTTATGAGGATATCATGGTATATAAAGTCAGGCTAAGTGATTTTGTCCCTTTTTATCCTTTTGCAAATAATTGCATGATCCGAGATTCAAAATTACGAGATCCATCTAAAATTAGCTCAATTTTGTGTCAAAACGCGATGTGAATATAAACTCTGACCTACAAATAATGATGATTACTGAAATAAATCATCATTACTTGCGATGAAGATGTGGAATCAGTCACCTGATGACTCCGAAAGTGCTTCAGATAGTTTTTCTAAAGATGAAACATAGCCAGAACTTCACTCTGTCGAGTCTGTGGGCTGACTGTGTTTGCTTTCTGGAAAAATATTCATTTTACCTCCTTGCATATTACTTTTTATGCTGCCAGCTGATATTTGACTGTAATAAAGTTATTGATGATTTACACATTGTGCCTTGAAATAAATTATGAAAGGTAAAATTTGATCAAGGATATTCCCATGTTTTGTGAGTAAGACTAACTATTGTAAAGAGGCAGTCAATAAGGAATTATTTCTTTTCAATCTAAAAATTGTGTGACGGGTTGCCTACCTTCTGGTGAAGCCAAACTGTTACGGGAACCCCCAATGTACCAAATCTGGCACATACATTAATTTATTATCAATTTTGACAAAAAAAAGTTTTAAAAAATGGGTAGGTGTGCTTCCTGTGGTCTCCTTTGATTGAGATTTGGACTAAAAAAAATTTTTTTCCCCCTAGGTAAAAAAAATTGATAAAGGGTTATTATAAATAATGCGAGTAAGACGACAGAAAATTGTTTGCAATAGTCAGAAAACAATTTTTCGATTAAATAGAGAGCTGAAAAATCTAAGTTTCTTTTAATTTGTTGAACTATATTAAATCTTGCACTGAATGTGAAAATTTAAGTTTATTACAAGATGAGAGATTCATCTTGTCCGTCTATAGATACGATTTTGGATCTGTTTTCATAATTGTACTAAAGCCAGCTTTTGCACCAAATTTCGGTTCTAGAAAGCAATAAGTAAAAAAAAAAAAATCTAATAGAAGCTGTATGTATTTCATTATTTAACTATAAATGCTATATTAATCTTCATTAAATTACAAAAGAGGGAATGGAAATAAACAGTACAATTCGTTAGGTGAATTAGCATTTATAAATAGATGATTTACAATGACTGTGGTTATTGACCATTTATATCCGTGCTATATTTTTTAAGGTCTGTATTCAGTTAAAAAATACAATATTCAAAATTTTTAAATTTATTACAACATCCAAATAATTTTTAAAGTAGCTGATATATATATTTTTTAATTCACATCTTAAAGACCTTTGATCAAATTCACTAGTACTAGTCTCATTTCTGAAGAGCTGAAAGCAAAGTAAAGATAACGTTATAAAATACATACAGAAATGGGGGGGGGGGAAGGGTCACGATTTTTTTTTTAAAATGGCAATTACACATAAAATAAAATGTCGCCAAGTTTTGAAGAACAGAACCAACATCTGAAACATTTATTGCTTCTTTACAATGGCAGTAAAGTCCCAATTTGTACCAAGGTTTATTTTAATCATAAGTCCTTGTAAAATGCCTTTATATGTAATTCAAATTGTCTTTTTAAATTATTTTGGAATATTTAATAAAATATAATTTATCTACATCAATTCAAATGCTGAGAAAGTAATTGTAACAATGAAATTCTTTTAATAACATAAATACCATATAGAAGCATGATTTTATCTTTAAGCAAAATTTCATTTATCAACAGCACTATATGTCGGCTTGCTGGTACAGAGGTAGTGCGTCTTCCTCGTGTTCTGGAAGGCCCGGGTTCGAGCATGGTTGTTATTCTGTGTACTATCTGCGAGATGTGTGAATGTGCCCCCCTTGTAAAAAGGGGTTGTGCAAGCGAATGTGTAGCTAAGTCGTACTCTTGGCCCTACTCATATACAAGAGACACTTCATTTGGCTTAAATCTGCTGCTGGGCTCAGCAGCGGGCTTGTCCATGACAAGTGCCATTTGACACAACACACAGTACTCTATTGTGGCATTTCACAAGAATTAAACCAATTACATTTCATTTTTCTTTACCAAATAAGTCAGTTTCAATTTACAAGTCTTAAATAGGAACATACCTCTTAAAATAAAATCTGCTTGAAATTTATTTTATCTATTTTTCTTTTTAAATAAAAATTTTTTTAAACCTAAATACGTTTAAAAAAGTTTTTAAATTTCCTCCCTTTAAATAAAGATAAGAGTAGGAAGATAGTTAAAATGAAATTCTATCTCAAGCAAATCTCAGTGAACTTGAGGGATTTCAATTATTACTAAAAATTGTATTGAAATCACTCAAGTTTTAATAAGATGGGTTGAATTACTAAAACATGTTTAGATAAACATATGTTGAATTATAAAAATGAATTTGCACTTATTAATTAAAACATAGTTACTACGCATAGCGTAAAATGAAATCTGAAAGCGTCTGTGTTGGAACCACAGAAACTCAAGAAATGATTCATGGATATCGGAGATATTTACATCATTTTGTAGAGAATTTATTGGAGAAGGTTTTAGTACATTAAAATCATATCAAAATAAACAGAGTTTTCTAATCAAGATTTTAAATTATTTGCACACGCACGAAAACCTCAAACCGCACATGTTCAAATAGCAAGAACTGTAGTAAGCCCATGCATTACTTTTCTTCCCCCCCATTCGATTTTAAACAGCGATTCAAATCTTATTATACCGAAAAGGAAATCCAAACAAAAAATGATCCCGTGTTTTCCCTACAGGCAGATCATATTTTTACCTTTATAAAAGTTTAAATATTTCTAAATGAGTACTATTAAAAAAATTGTAGCTATTTTTTATTTTTAAATATATTTTTATGTTTGATGTTACATAGCATGAACATGTCATATTGGATGGAGTCTTGACTTTAATTTAATGCTTATTTCCCCCCCTTGGATTCTATATCACAGGCAACATTGTGCAGGTACTGCTAGTTAAAATTAAAAATTAGAAGGGAGTGTATAAATTTAATGCTAAATACAAAGAAATAAAGAAAAATCAAACATTAAACTTTTTATTCACAATGACTGTTTACCACTTATAAGTACACTGAAAGAGAATCCATTATGTACAAAGCATGAGAGCAGGTATAAGTAATGTTTACAATGCACCTAAAGTTCACAATATTCATTTAAAATATCCCAACTAAGAACAGTCTATATTTCAAAAATACTGATACTCTGATTCAAGTGGAATGTAAGACTTGCACAGCATCATTATGGAAATGCCACTGCTTTCAAAAACAAAGAAAATGTACTTTTCTTCACATCTTTATAGGAAAATAAGAAGTTAAAAGGATTGCAAAATGTTATACCAGAACTGTTTCAGTGTATCTTCACTGGAATTAGATAAAGCTTCTTTCAGATTGTATAACAAGAAAAATATTGAAAATTCAATTATATAAAAAAACAATAAGCATAATTTCTGCAACAGCAGATGTCCAATAAGTAAAGATTTAAAATTCACCTATGTATCTACTATGTATATATATATATTGGCACAGTTTTTATTTTAAATCAAATATTTATATAAAAAATTCTAACTAAGAAATATAGGTTGTTTGGCGAATGTACAGGCAAAATGGCTCAAAATTGTACCAAGAATCAATGACAAAAATTAGCAGAGGTTTATTTACTTTTCAAATAAATAATTAAAGGAGTTATTTAGTATAACTTTTCAGTCTTGAAAGTGAGCCAATTCCCATGCATCGGGTTCATTCAATTTTACAAAAAATTAAAACAGATGAACATCGAATATTACATTTAATATAATATAGATGTCTAAGGCACATTTTTCAATGTTATTTGTGAGGAACGAAGTATATCAATTTCTCTAAAATGCAAGGGAATATAGCTTATAAAATTTTACTGTATTAAATTTTTTAAACATCAAGTACAGAGATCAAAGCCTATAATATTTTGCAATACACAAAGCTATTTCAAAAGAATGAAACGTTTACAAGCCAATTTACACAATAACCTTAAGGGAATTTAAATAAAAATGTTGAAAAGAAGGCTTTGCTTAAAGCAAAATTATAACTTCAATATTTTTAAAATTTATTAAAAATATTACACCGAATGAATGAATTAAAAAATGATTGCAAAATGAAAAATTTAATTCAAATTAACACATATAATAAACACCAGACGAATTTAAGAACACTGTTGCGCTTAATAGAACCAGAAGCGAACATGTTCTTTAAACACCTTCATATTCCTTTTTAATGGCTGATGATAAGCACCAAGCAAACATGACACCGATCAACTGAAAAGTAAAACAGGAATTATAAGTCTTTTTTTTCTTTGTAAAGTTCAAAGATAAAGAAAGAAAAGTTTATCAAAACAGTAAAGACATTTTTATTTTAAAAAATTGACTATTGTCAACAAACTATGATCCTATAAATCAATTTGGAATGATTAAATCAACTTAAACTATACTGGACCAAAATAAATAAAAATATACTTCATTATCCAGCAATAAAAAGGACATTACAACTGGATAAGCAAGATAATTCAGTTGTCAAATGAAGAAGGGGGGGGGATCTATTGTTACATTTTCAGATATCTTTCAAAATTAAGACATTAAATGGTCACAGGAAAACTTAATGATATACCTAAAGGCTATCAGCTTCAATATGAAATAAAAATTGCTAAATTGATATACTGATTCAACCAAGACTGTATGTGTTTGTTTTAAGTTTTAGAATTAATTTTAAAAATATAGATGACAATTCAATAATAAACCTAACCAGATAATGTTTGTTGAATCTTATATTTTGTGGATAAAAAATCTCAGTACACAAGAGTTTCAAAAATAAAAGAACAAAGCTTTATCAATTCACTAATATTTTCTTAAATTGGATGACATTCCACAGTATAATTTAAAGAGTTTAAATAAATTGCTACTTTCATTTACAGATTTAAATATACAAGGAAAAAGATTAAAGCAGGAGTTAAAATAACAAATTTAGCTTACTTATCCGAAACTATTGCAAGATGTAAGCGGAAGGAAATGATCATTAAACATTTTATAAATTAATATTTAAAATAAGGGGCTAATTAAAATAAAGGGTAAAATTTAATCTCTAGCTTATTAATAGTAAAAAACAAAGAAAAAGTAAAAAAATTCAATGACAGCATCTTTATGATAACATGCCAAATTCTTTTTCTAGTAGTCAATCCAACTAAGAGTTGCTCTATTATTATTTTTTAATAATTTACTTTATGTTACTTACCTCAACAATACCAATTCCAATGGCAACACCTCCAACAATACCAATCTTGCTCTTAATTTTTTCCAACAATTCCTTGTAGCACCCCTAATTATAAAATTTGAGAATTAGTCAAGATGGCAAAAAATTACATGAATGACCCCAAATGACAGTATTTAGAATTACCAAGTTAAATTTCAAAATAAGAAAATATTAGCTAGCACCATCAATAATGATGTCTCTTACATGGAAATGCAAGACTTTATACATTATTAAAATAAAAATAAGAGTAAAAAGATTTGGCTGATCTAATAATTACATTCCAAGGTACAATTAATAATTCAAGGGTACATAATTCAAGGTTAAAATTACAACAGACGAATAAATCAATTCAGAAACGAATGCAGAAATTAAAAATTGACATTTTAAATTACAGTAGCGACTTACAAAGAATAAGAATTTTAAAATGTGTCCAATTCACAAAACTTGTAAAACATCAGCCTATTTGACATTCTCAGCATAACAAAAATACAGGAACAAAATCTACTAGAAAATAGGATAATTTTAAATATATTTCAATATCCATTTTTAATTTAATTTTTGCTATTAAAAGTAAAAGTTAAGTATAAAGCAAATATATACTTTCACTTTTTATACTTCTTCAGATAGGCAAGAGAAATTATCTAACATTTTCATTCCAATTTCTTGAAATTTTTCTATTATGTGAATAATTTATGTATAAAGCAAATGTTCACATAATACTATTCTCTACTCATTTTATAACTTTCAGGTATAATGTTCCTTTTATTAAAATTTTTTTTATACTATAAGTACATAATTATTACTTAAAAAAGAAAAATGTACCCCCCGCCATCAAGTTCAATATGTTTAAACTTGAATAAATTAATTTCTTTAATTCTGTTTTTTCTCTTTAGAACAAGAAAATTTTAAAGATACGCAAGCAATAGACAATACTATATATACACATAAAACACTTACATTTTGATACGCAGTAGTTTCCGAACATGTTGTAGCAGATTTTCCACAGCAGCTGAGAGGAACGTTCATATTGTTTTCGATGTAATCTTTAGGTCCATCAACTCCACAGCATTTCAACTATAAAAGCAAAAATAATTTATTTCATGATCAGAGATTTAACCAGAATTTACAATAACATTTTCAATCATTAGAGTGGCAAAAAAGTTTTGAAAGAATAGATGAAACTACCCTGAAAACAATGAGAGGGCTAAGCATGAAATTTAGACAAATAGGACACAGAATAAAAGAAATATTCACAAGGTTTACTAATGTATTGGAGCATCCGGAAAATGTAGCTTTGCTCCACATTAAAATTTTTTTTATTGCAAAATAGCATTTTTGGCGAAAATACTTAGTTATAAATTACATATTGATTACATATGAATATTTTTTAATCATTCCTAAATATGAGCTGATCATTTAAATGAAAACATGAATGTTTCGCATTTTAAACTGCACAATCTATATACATATTAACGATAGATGATATTACAGTATTTATATACAGTTTTAACATCTTAAATTTGAAATTACACTAAGCTTTATCATGATGAAAAAAGAACTGAAATGATGCTATATGACACTCTCAATTTGAGAATAAGATAGGAGAAAAAGAAAAGCTACAATTGTTAGTTATAAAATACAAGTTCCTTTTGTGTGTAAAATCTCTTCCAAGAAACATATCTGCATAAAAAAATTAAAATATTAACTACAAATAAAATTTGATCCCAATTGTTAGAACCGTTGCCGAGATGCACAAAATAAATTTAAGCATATAATCACAAAAAATTACTTGTTAAAAGATAAGAAAAAGCACAAAATATATTGAATAGCAAATTTCTAATATAATTATGTTTTTTCAAGATGTAATATTAAAGAAACTAGTATGTCAAAGATGGCAAACAATATCAATACTTGATTTTCTTAATTGAATATTATAAAATCTATGAATATTTTTAAACTATCTCTTTCTTTAACAACATCCCTTGGCATTCTATCACTGACTAATGAATAGAGCAATAGCTATATATTTATGCACTGTATTTATGTAATGTGACATGAAATAGAGCAAAAAATATTTGTTTTAAAACAAACATAAGAAAAAGTTTTAAAAAGTTCATCAGTATAAAATATGCAAGTTATTACATCAACTTCACCAATAAAATTTTGAATGAAATAAACTAAGAAATCATAATCTTTAAAAAATTAAATTGTCAAATTATATTCAGCTATTTTTATAAAGCACTTTAAAATACATTTCTAGTACAATACACACTCAGTACTTAAACGAGGTCTATATATTTAGATATTTAAAAAATCTTCAAATATCTTACTTCAATCTGCATTTCATTCCAAACAGTTGAGGCATCCGATTTGTTCTGTGCAATGGTTTTGTTCATGTTGTCCTTCAGTATAGTTTGGAACTAAGGAAAAAAAAAAAAAAAAAAAAAAAAAAAAAAAAAGAATAAATATTTAAAAACAGTAAGAATTATTTTTAAATCCAACAATTAAAGATAATTTAACAGAGTATTCTCTTCAATGTACATAAATTACACTGAAAAATAGACCAACTTAACTTCAAAATGCAAATTTCACTTCTCACATTTTCATTAAAAATAAAAAGGTTCCGCCTGGTAATATCTATTTATGAATGTCAACTTTTTGTCTAAATATGCTCTTATTTAAATTAACTACAAATAATTATAACAATTCAGAGAAGTATTATAGGATTATAAAACATTAGATTCAATAATTTTAAAAAGAATAGAATATTTTTGGATCAAAATATTGTGTAAATTCAATTACATAACTAAGAGGCTTCACTACAGAATGCTTTGTAAAGTTGCTAAATTCAAGTCCATTTTATTAACTCAGTAAAAATCCAAAAAGCTGTCTACTGTGCTCCTATAAAATCTGATTAATATTACATGGAATGACTATGAAAATGTAACTATGATGCTCCAATAAACTCTTTAAAAAACACTACAAATCCAGTAGATAATATTTTGTCAATTTAGATAAATTATAAGATCAGTTGACATTGTTTCAATACAATACTTTACATTTTAAATGGGAAAAACATTTAATATTTGGCAACAGTTAACATTTTATTTATCAAGAAAGGCAATGCCTTCAATATTTATCACTTGCAATCAATCAGGCTATATTATATTGATAGATATAGATGCATCTTAATCAAACCAAAATTACAGATACATAACATTATGATAAATTAAAGTATTGTAATGATACTTTAAATTATCACAATGTTAAATTACAGATACAAATTACTGTATCATACGATACAAAACTATACTTTAACAGTATCAAGATAGACCAGATTTTTCAAAAATAAGCATGTTTTACTTTACACATTTTCCCCTTCGATTTATATTAATTTATATGGTTTACTAAAACAAAATAAATTGAACACATAATAATAAACTACTGTTATCAATCTTCAGTTTTACAGAAGTTTAAAATACATAATATTAAGCATTTCAATATATTAAACATTAAAACTACTAATAATGAATGATTTGTGTTGTAATGTATATTTATTTTAAAGTTATTAAGCAATAGTATTTATATTAGATAATAACAGCAAAAGGAACAGTTACTGGTTGCATCAGATAAATAAATATCAACATAAAAGCAATCAAGCAAACTTGCCAAACCTATTATAAATACTATGAAGTTTGTTATATATTCTGAAGGAGGGGAAAAAACATTTTTATCAATTGTTTTACGAAATCCAATTCTGGAATTGCTGGCAAATAGTTTTTAAGCATATCTATAACGAATCTAATAATTACAAAAACAAGGAAAGTAAAATTAATAATATTGTAAAAATTAAGGAATATAAATCTCCTACTTCAAAGAAAATAAATACTTACTTGTCCTCTGTACATGTAAGCAGTGGCAGCACCGGCGATTTCAACGACAAAGATGATGAACAGAAGAATGCCAAACTAAAAATAAATTTATAATTAGTTTCTATAATTTATAATCTTTTCCCCCTAAAAAGACAAAGAATTTTAAATAACACACACTAGAGAATATTCAAAATCGCTATTTTAGAGATCAGATATATAAGTATTACTATGCTATGTTCTAATTTTTTAAATGCAACATCCAATTATATTCTTTTCTTTCAATTCAGCTTTTATCAAATATCTTCTCCCATTTTTATAATATCACAACCAATCCATTAATATTTTAATTAGGTCAATAAAATTAAGAAAAAGATGAAGAAATCTAAGATATCCAAATGCCAGGGAACTAAGAAACTTCGGACTTTCAGAAAAAGATTAAATGAAAAATGTAATTAAAAATACTTTTAAAAAGCAAAATAATGTCTAAAAGCAATTACATTTTTACAGATAATTTCATATATTACATTTTAAAAACATAAAAAGTATTGTTCTTTCATATACTCAAAGTTATAAAAATTTCTTGATATTAGAATTAATATATAAAAAATTTTATATTATTTTCCCCCTTATTTTTATAAAATAAGAACTTAAATTATCCATAAAAGATAACCTGTTTTATTACTGAAAGTCATTTATAGCAATTTATAAGTTATATGTAAAATAAAAACTTCAAATTTTGAGTTAATGTATTCAAAAATTAACAACTGCTCCATTTCAAGTGAGATTTTAACTAGTATATTCACAATTAATTTTGTATATACTTTGAATAAAAATTTTAAAACTATTTTAATGAATTATTATTATAAATCTAATAGTAGTAAAATAATTGTTTTAAATTAAGATTTAACTATAATTTACATGAATAGAAACAATATTTTTAAAATATTCAATTAAAAAAAACATGACTAAATCTTGACTACCTTTTTAGAATGCTGGCATACTAATGCCTATTTTTCTTTCATACGTAAGTAATAGCCATGACAATAAAATAAATGTTTAAAAAACTTGTCACGAATTATAGGGGGATTTTAGTTTTTCTGTAAAGAATACATTAGTTTTACAATTAGTAAAACAAACTGGTTTTATGTTCAGAACTTTTTCTTTTTGGGTGAGAAACACCTTGTATCTCTTATCCAAATAATGGTCCCATAAGCACTTCAAGCTTTTCTATACTTCATTTTCCCCCATTTAAATTCAAGAAAATAAATATTGAAATTTCCACACTTTATATAAAATTTTTATTTCAGGAGTAGATTAATATCATAATTTAATCACTTGAAAATTACAATGATCAAATCATATCTTTCATATTTCGAAAACCAGAGTTTTTCCTGAAAGTATAAAACATTCCTAATCTTCATACATAATCTTTAACATAAATAATTTTTCCTTCCCTAATTGAACTTTTATTACCAAAGTTCATACATTGTATTTTCTTTCAAATGATAATGGTTAGGATCTATTTAATTACATGAAAGAGTTCAAGATATCTTGAAAATTTCTATCCTATATATATAATTTTATTTTACCATAAAACTTTCAGTGGGATAAAAATGATTTCTTCTAGTAGATAAATATTGCTTTTGAACATATTGAAATATTTGTAGACCTGTTCTTTTCTCCTTGCAAGCCAAAATAAACAGGTGTTTTTATTTAGTTGCATGATTATTAGAAATACTGATCTTTCTCCTTAGATATTCCAATGTGCAATGTTTACTATTAATATTTAATTTAAGAAATATTATTAGGTTTTACATAATAATACAGATTAGATAATTTTTAAATGCTGAGTTAATAGAAAGCAAGTCCCCTAATCAAAAATATACTTACGAGGAAAAAAAAAATAAGATAATTAAAATGTTATCTGAATAAATAATTCTTTTTTTCTCGATTGTTGAAGCTATCTTGCCGAGTTACTTATGGGGAAAAACAACTTGCTTGAAATTTTTTAAAAAATAAATGTATTACATTTTATTCTGTACGAGGATGTTATTTTTCCTATCGGGGAAGAATATTGACTTCTTGATATATATATAATTCAGATTAGACACATTTTTAAAAACAGGATTGCAAATTTCAGATAAATCAGTCAATATGCCAATTAGCAGAATATTTTTTAAATGTTCAGTCCTTTTTAAAATATTGAAACTGAAAAAATTTGAAATAACTATCAGCTATCCTTTTAAAATTAAAACCTAAATATTTAAAATCTACTTACCATTGTAACCATACAAGAGTTCTCTCGTACAGCACCACAGCATCCCAAAAATGCAAGCACAAAAATGATACATCCAATAGTAATAAGAATTGTCGGTGCCGTAAAAAATTTCGAATCTAGGAATTCCGTCACCTCCTTTGTTTGTACAATAGCTCCAATAACTATCAAAATGATGCCACATACCTATAAAAATATTTAAAGAAAAATATGGCATATGAAAATAAAATTTCCCTAGAAGATAAAATTATTGAAAATTTGATATTGCATAATTAGCATATAATTAATGAACTTATAGCTTAACAGCACATTATTGACAGACATAGCAATATCAGTGTGGTATCTTTGAGGTCTCTTTTTAACAATTATGATCACTATAAAGTTAGGTAGTTTAAATTAAAACTCCATTTCAAAAAATTCTAGATGTCAATTATTTTACAAAATAGATCAAACGACAAAATTAAGAATGTTTAAATCCTACAAATTACATTTAATTAAAATTGTTACACAAAGCAGAAATTATAAATGTAAGTAATTTATTTATTCACTTTCATACGGCATCCAGACACAATTACTGTTATTTCTCATTTAATAACTTTTGCATAAACAAACCACAGACTAATTCATTTAACACACATTTTCTCATATTGAAATCTAACTATTTTATTAATCCGTATTTTTGAAATTTATGAATAAATTTCATTCCTATTCTATTGTATATCACATTGTAAACCTATTAATCTTTATATCACTAATTAATATGCATTTTTTGATTTTATTTACATATTTAAATCAACACAATGTATGCAATAATTGTTTTAATACATAATTTAATGATTTATTTAAAAATGTGTTTACAGCAAAAATTGTCAATTTTATCTTCCCTCCCCTCGTCAATACATCCACCTACTATGTAAGTTTCTAATCCCTAGGCAGGATTACCCATTTTTTAACATCCATTCATTTTCATTATTTTGATAAAATTATATTCTTCTGTTTTTATACTTTTACAGAAATAAAATTTTAAACCTTCAAAGAAAGACTTTATAAATATAATAGTAATGAAATTATTCAAAATCTTTTCTTACAATAACGTCAATTTTTTTCTTTTATTGTTTACAGTGAAAATTAATCATTTATTGGTTTTAGTAAGTTCATTCACTTAACGTTTTTTTTTTATCAGAAATAATCAATAAATGGTCGAAATGTCAACATTTTAATTTATTTCTTTTAAAAAGATTTGAAGGTATTTACAACTCCCAATTTTATAATATAATAACTTGGGTTAAAACAGAAAAGTTAAATTTTAGCTCAACTAGCAGGTAAAAACAGTTTCACTAAAAGTAAAGACATTACATTTAATATAAAACTCAATTCTTTGGAAGATTATTTACTATTAAATAAAACAACTTCACTAAACAATACAAGAGCTACCAGTCTGTAGAATACTTAATGAAAACTGACTTAAGACAAAGTTAAACAAGCTAAATTTTTTATAGGCTTAAACATTATAATTTCTGATGCAGAACAGATAGGATGACTATTTAAAAAAATATATTCTTATTCATTATTTCAAGTTGTGACAATATTCCTATAGTGATACAAAATGCAAAGAATATTGACAGATAGGTAATGAAGATGGAAAAAAAAAATGCTATTTAGAAAGTAATCAACACCTATTTATAGCCACTTCACAAGAATACAATGCATTTTTTAAATAAAGCTGTAAAGATACTAAAATAGTACTCTATGAGAGCTATCCACAAATAAATACTGTGGATTTAAGGTTCTCGTAAAAGATACAATTGATTTTTATACAACTGAAGCTACATTCCTAAAAAATTACCTTTTCATGTAATGATTCTTAAGTATGTCACAATTGTGAATCATTACCAAGTATAGTTTAATAAATACAATGCTATATTTTGTCAAAAATCTTCATTAAAAAAAAGCCAATATAGAACCAAATTACCTTTTCATACTATATTTTAAGTTATATTTAGAAGGCTTAATAAGGTGGATAGATTAGTTTTACAATGCTCTGAAAACTAATTATTTCAGCTACATATGAAAATTAAAATGTTATACGCCAGTTTATATAAACAAATTTACTTTAAACAGATTTTAAAGTTGAGTTTAACAATGAATAGACTGCATCAATTTTTCAACTTTCTAATGTACATAACATACTAAGTGTTGCAATTAAAAAAAATTTTGTTGAAACTTCAAATTCGAAATCTTACAGCGATTTTTTTTAAAAAATTAAATTTGATACCAAATATAACTTAAATGCTTAATGAAACAATGTTTGACTATTGGCCCCATTCAGTTTCTAGTAAATGTTAGATGAAATCCAAAATAAATTCTGTATATTGATGAATATACAAATATCTTAGATATGCAAAGAATTTATTAAAATCTGGTAATAAAAAAGTCAGGGTTAAATTTTAGAAAAAATCCATATATAAGATGACTATCAATCCACAAATGCCCAGGCATGAACATATACAAAACAGTATGTTTCTATATATGAATAAGAACATTATTGCTTACAAATTCGTGGTTAAGAAGATATTGAAAATCACAACAATATTTTTACTAGAAAGACAAGGACATGCCACTCATACTGACTTTATTATTAACAATAATTTCCTAAATAGAATACTAAATAAACTTTTTATATATCTTAATACTCAAAGAAGAAAATGTTTTGTTTGTTACAGAAATAAACTGAGCTGAAAGGACAAAAATACAATCCCAAGAATCAAATAATTTTTTAATGTGAAAAATTAAAGTAGTAAAAACTTAAGTCAAGAAATGATAAATTTCAATAAAATTTAATCGGTTTCAGTGCTCTGCAGAGTAAAAACCAGTAAAAGTCTAGATTTAACACAGCATATCTCATCATTTCAAATAGATTCCCGATTATATAATTATAAATACCGTTTAAAACATTAACAAAATGTTAAAGAATAAGTGAACATTTTTTTTTCTTCTTATTTCTGTCATTTGGAATATATTAGGAATTAATAAAATTATTATAAAGACAAGATATACATTTTCATTATTTACACATTTGATTTCTCAAATTCGTATTATCAAACAGTATGTTAGATAAAAATCCATTAAAGAAATTAAAAAGATTGTTTTTAAATCATCAAGCAGCTCATGTTTGATAAATTTAGACATAACATTCAAGATCTGTTTCATGATTAAAAGGATAATATATTATTCTAGTGATGTTAATATCCTAGTACAGATCAATGCAAGATGGCGAATTCTACAGTTTTTATCACACAAGAAATGTAGATAAAATAATGCGAAATGGGTAAGTTTCTAAATTCGTAAAAGCAAGAAGTGTATCCATGAAAATAAAATGCAATGGTGGGTAACAGCATGTCTGTTATTTAGCTATTCATTTAAAAGGTTATGCAATGCAACATCTTTCGTTAGAAATAATTCATTTTGGAGTATTTTTACTTTATACACAAATCTTTGTCAACAAAGATCAGACGACGCGGTAAATTTTAAAATAGATTACAGTGAAAAAAGGTAAAAAACAGCATAATGCATGCATAACACAATCCCGGGGGGGAGGGGGGAATCGCAATTTGGCAATTTCAAAACAAACTAGACGTTTCGAAAGTAGGCGGCGCTCTATATAGGTCGCCATTTTTTCAACTTGAGAGCGAAAACAAACAATGCACTTTGACAATACCCATCTTTTAAGGTAAACATTCCTCACAAGAATATGACAACGAATTTAAATAAAATATTTAAACGTAACAATTTTCCCAAGAAGAAAATTAAAACGGAAATTTAAATAATGGAACTTTATACTCATTAAATTTGTATGGAGTTTCCTAATATAAGCAACTATACAAATTTTATACGGTAATCACTATAACAGAAAGCGACCATTCGCTTTAACGAGATAGTTTTTACTTTTATTTCATAAGAAAAAAGAAATGGCAAATGCTAGGATAGAAAAACATACTTACCACGAACACGAAGTTCATGATAAACATCAAATATTTAATACAACTCATGCTTCCTGACACCATCTTGACTACTTTGGTAATTGCAGACAATCACAAATAGAATCACTAATACAAATTCGGAACTAATCCACGGGAGCGAACTTGCTGCTTATATGGAATCAGCAACAGAAAGAATTCTACTCTGAACGCAATGGCTAATGTCGATTATGCTACCAACTTGCTGATCATGTGACCTAAAACGTCACGAGCCTCGTGATTTCTTTCTTATGATTACGTGCATTATTTCTGTTTTTTTACTTCTTATTGCTTTTCAAAGAAGCAATATGACAGGTAGTCATCACGAAAAAATCAGAAATAATCTAATTCGTGAGATTGTAAGCTATTAACATTTTTCGTGGATTAGGACATTTTTTTTTAATTCATCAGAATTTTCAATCTAGAAAAGAAAAAAAAATGACGTTCCTTGCGGAAAGATAGCATATGCAAATATGATTAATTACGTAGAATTTTTTATTGCTACAAGTTAACAGCAAATTTTATTAAAATGCAACATTTATTAGTGATCGTAGAAGAAAATTTCTAATATAATTTTTAATTATATATGAGATATTTATTTTGTAATATAAATTAAACTAAAACGTTAATATTTTTTTTAATTAATGGATTTTAAATGTTAAAGAAAATTTTAAAAATATATGTTGGATTTTTGACTTTTATTTATTTTTAAAGATGAACTTAAAAATTTTTTTAATGCATTCTTTTTGTGTAATTTTATTTTTTGGAATCCTCTAATAAATCTTAAATTAAATTCTTTAAAAAGAGCACATTTTTGACTACAATTGAATGAAAATTTAAAAAAAGGAAATTAAAGTTTTTGTGCGTTTTGTTAAATTGTAAATTATTATTATTATTTGAATAAGTATATTGTTTTTGAATGTAAAAATTTTGTCACGTAATGATTCGAATAATATTATATTGTCGATATCCCTTTGTCATGAATCTAATTAAATCAGAGTTTTATATTAGATATAAAATATAATTAATTTGAGTAAATTTACGTTTGAAATAATTTAATAATATTTATCGAATTGACTAAATCAAATCACTCAACTAAAACATTCAATGTGTCAAATAAATTAATCAGACATCTAAGCAAAATTAGGCAAGAATAGATTAAATATTCAAACAAGAAACAGACGATAATTTTAGGTTCACATCGGGGTTTTAATAATCACAATTTTGTAAGAATAAAAATAATTTTTCATTAATCTTTTCTCTTTCTAAACTTACAATAAGTCATTTTCGTCACAATCAAATAAGTTTATAAAAATAAAATGTTTGTCACATACTGGTGTAATTATTCAAATACAATCAGTTTCAGCATATGATTAATATCCGGATATGGTAACAATTAAAAATACTTCTTACACTATAATAACACTATACTGCTTTGTTTATTCACTGTTTAATTCAGAAATGCACTGTTTTAATGATTCAAATCAGAATTCAGGGAATACCTCAATATTTTAATTCTTTTATCAACTCAATAGGATTTGCTTATAAGTTTGGAGATATAGTGCCCGTATAAAATTGAAAAGCGATAGTTCAATGCACATATGGCACACATCCACAAAATTTGATTAAAGAATAAATGCTCAATAAAATTATATTTAATGGTTTTAGCATATGTAGAAAAACCTAAACTTGATGTTTGTAAGCATTTTTTCCCGATAAAGTCAACGGCTACAATATTATTGATATATATATAGAGAGAGATCGATAGATAGATAGAAAGAAAGAATTCTCAATTATGTAACTGAGTTAAATCCTTAAGAATGTGTAGATCTTATTCATAGAATGCAGATACAAGAACATAGGCGTTTCATATAGAAAGTATGGATATTTTCGATATTGTGGCTGATTCGCGGGTCCTGGTGGTATATTAATGATATGGGGCCTGCTACCCGTACTCCGATGACGGGTCATGCATTTTTATATAGAGAGTGACCACAATATGGGAGCTAAAGGCTTTTGTCACAATGCTGGTTTTGATTTTCGTGTAGTTTACTTCCGTTTATTTTCATTTTGAACTAAAATACCTGATTACAACATGATTGAGCTTAAACTATGTCGATTTTAAAATCCATAGAAGTGGCTAATGACTAATAATTTATGTGAGTATAATCAACAAGAAAATTATTTCAAGTATCGAAAGCAACTTAGTTTAGTCACTTAAAATTTTTAATCTCAGATCATGTTACGTTTTACAGAGGGGGGGATTTTGCCTCCCCAAGTTTTCTTTCGTATTTTTAAAGTTTATAAATTTTAAACTCCACATTTTTTTTATATGTCTATCATATCATTCAATCACAACATCTTGTTTAAATACCGACAATGAAATGAGTCCTATTTCTTTCTCATATATAAAGAAAAAGAACTGTAATTGTCAAATAAATTCAATTTCTTATTTTGATTATGAATTTCAACAACAAGTGGAACATATATGTTCCGTTTTAGTAGTCAAAGGGTTAATTTTGATGAATCTCCATTTTGAGTCTTTACTGAAATTACTTAAATCTTATTGAGAATTATATAATATATCTATTAACATGAAAATTAAAATACACAATAAGCCAGACTGATTAATTTCATTTGGTGAATTTTGTATCCACCAAATCCACATTTGATTGGAATTTTAAGAGAAGCCTTTCTATGTGTATATTTGCTAATATAAGAACATTTGCCCAACAAAACAACAAACTAGATAAATGAAATTTGGTGTATGGATTTATTGCAAGACTTTAATTCTGTATCAGATTTTAAAAAACTTTGTCTATTGTTGAATGTCTATCTACCTATTTTTCGAAACATGATAATTCAGAAACTCAGTGAGTTAGTTAAAATTTTCATATTTTTTTAACACCAAAATTACATTTCTACATTAAATATACATCAATGGGTCAAAGAAAAGATTTACATAATCCACATTCGTTTCCTTCGCGTAAGAGAAAGTCAAGAAAACAGCGTTGCCACTGATTTAATGACAATAAAGTTATTTTTTAATGTAAATTTTTTTGTGTAATTAAGACAGACGAAAAACTAATAAACAATTTAAAAATTTGCTGTTTTTGGAAAAGTATATTTTGCTAACAAATATTCCAAAATTATTATTATTATTATTTTAAGTAGCTTATGAATATATTTATTCCAAGTACAGCATTGACGACCAGAAACTCTAATGACGTCAACTCTTTTCATATCGAAAGTGTCACTTCTTCCCGGTAAAGATAAAATTCTTTCAAAGCGCTTCTGTAAAATTAGAGCAATTCATTTTCGATCAAGCATCACCCATTATCAAAAAATAAAAATAAAAAATAAAATAAAAATCGACATTTTTGTATACTCCCATATACCGATTTCACTAAATGTGGGCAAATATAACTGAATTTATTATGCTAAATCAGTGGCGATTTCAGATACTTTGAGACCGTAGCCAATACATATTAAAATATTCCTTTTTTAATAGAATTGTCAATCTAGCTCCACATTTTTAAAATATTAATTAATTATTTCAGGTTAATCATTTTTATTTCATAAATTTGTAAGAATGAGTTTTTATTTACCTATTATCGCTAAAATTGTCCAAAACCCACATTTCTGCTTGATATTATTGCAGAGGAAGTTCTAGGTTTAAAAATTATTACAGTAATTAAGTTAAAGTAATGAATCTTTGGAATTGATAGATTATTTTTGATAAAACGTTATTATTATCTTACATTTTTTTTACTCATAGAATTTATATATATATATTTTAATATAAAATTAATTATTTGGCAACTAAGAAAGTAAGTTAAAAAAATATTTAATTAAATAGGTTTGTAAACCAGGCAATGGTGTTACTCAAACTTTTTTGATACTATCCAATAAAAGCGGACAACGGTTTGCATCAGCGTACAATAGTTACAAAATATTAACCTTTGGCGTGAACTTAGTATTTTTACTGAATCTGTAGTGTGATCCTTGGTGAAAATCTTGGCGATTAATCTCTGGTTAATAGCATACGAAAATCTTAACTGTGTTTTAGAAGCGTTTTCCCTGATCGATTAAAAATAAATAAATAAATAAAACATCGAATCACATGTTTTTGAGCTATCACGTTCACTTGTTTCTGAAAGCACTGACAGACAGACGGTCAACCTTTTCCAGCCTGTAGCTCAAACTTTGAAAGATGCTTACGCTAAGAATGTTAAATCTGCGCTACAAATTTGATCCAACTATCTGTCTTCGTTTTGAAATCGTCATTTCAACTAATTTATATTCGAACAGTCGGACAGACAGACTCCCTTTAACGGATTTTGCACAAAATTAGATAGGAATTGACCAAATTAGAGTAAAGACAGTATACTAAATTTCAATAGTGTGTCTGAAAGTATTTTTGGGTTATCTTTGTCACAAACAAAAAGATGGACATCTTCAAAAAATGTATTTTTTTTTCTTTTCTTTTAACCCAGGGAGGTCTAAAAAGAAAAAAAAATTAGTCAAATTTTCGAGTTCGATTTTTTTTTTTTTTACGATTAGAAAATGATAAACAAAAATAACAAAAACTCATCAATATCCTGTGTATATAAAAATACAAAATAATGTAACTATAATTTTTAACAAGCTAGAGAAGAAATTTTTAATGACATTTTTAAATAAAATCTAAAAATGACTAATTACAGGATCAAACATTTTTTGAAGCGATAAAGCAGCACGTTTTCGTTGAATTTTGAGTATTATATAAAGCCTAGGGAATAAAAAAACAGGATTAATTATTATTAGTGAATTTTGCTTTAATATTACTCAAACAGTTAAACGATACTTTATTTTACTTGATAATCTGGCTCTGTATTGTTATAAATGGGGAATATTGAAATTAATTTTCTCAGATTCTCTTAAATTTGAATTAAATCAAATTTTAATTAAATTATTTTATCAACCATAAGTGTTTCCTCACATCTTCAATTCTTCAGAGATACTTAAGTACTCCGCACATTTTTGTCCTGTCAGAAGTTTAGTTTTAATAACGACTCGTGTTAAAGCACCGCTAGTACATTTTATGATAAACCTCGTAATTTTGTACGCGATCAGATGACGAGGATGACACCTAAGCTGGCACCTCCTCTTCAAACTTCCCCTACACACTAGCATGATAACGGTAGGTCATGGTATATTTAACGTACAGAAGACCCACTTACACGAAGCATCCCGAATTTGAAACCCTCCGGTTTCGAAGCCGAAACTTTACCACCAGGTCACAAGTCATGTCCCCCCCCCAAAAAAAAAGTTTTCTGGATCTATAAGGCTCCGAAAACTAGTTTCATACAAACTTAAAATATGGATTGCCGATTTGTGTGGCGATTAATGGAGTACTTGAACTCAAAGGTTCTTCATCTCTATACCTAACAATGCTGTTGTAAAGACGTGAGGGACTAATCTTTGCCAACCTCCACGAAAGGACCACATTACCTTTGACCACTAGATGGCGCTGTGGCCGATTGGAACTGTGGGAAAGATTAGCTACGAAGAAGAGAGTGTGATTTATTGAAAATTAGTGAATTTAACAAAATGTTCATAAGATGGACACATTTGGCCAATCCTATAGTATTTTGAATTAATTTACGAAAAACAGCATTGACAAGTTCTAAGCACGGTTCTTTAGTACTAAAGTGGTGAATCAGTGGGGTAGGAGAAAAGAATTTTATTTTCCTGATCCAATGAGGCTAATATTGGGGCTCTGAATATCAGAACTAATATGGTAGACTGGTAGGCTGGATAACAAAAAAGCCGGATATGCTGGAGTTTCTGTGCCCATCAACACCAGAAGACAAAGTTTTTATACCAAAACTCACTGTTATAGTGTGTGCCTTTTCACTTATTGAATATTATGTAAAGACGTAAGAGACTAATATTTGCCAATCTCCGCGGAAGGATCGTATTAACTTTGACCGCCGGATGGAACTGTGGGAAAGTTTATCTATGAAGAAGAGAGTCGGTGGATGAGGAAGGTGTCTGTCTGATCGAGTCGCCAGGATGATGCGTTGACTGTTTAGTTAAAGAACTTTATTTTCTACTATAAATTGTTGTGTAGCGTATTTGTTTTGTGCGGTGTTATGCTGTCCTGTGTTGTAACATCCTGGAGAAAAATTAAAAGATCTCCGAAACTTGCGGTTCATCCTTTTGGCTTCAGTATAGAGCAGGGATGCACTACTTTTTCAGGATGAGGGGCCAAAATTTGAAAAAAGGATCATGTCGAGGGCCGCAGCAGCACGCGAATGTTAAAACATGTTATAAACGTGAAAACACGTGTTTTTTTAAACAATACACACGAATTACAATTATTAATTTACTTATTTTACTAATGCACACATTATGCAATAAATAAATGAATGAATGAAACACAAAAATTATAGATATGATTGAAATATTTTACCTAAAAAAAAGGATTTCTACGAAAAAGGAGGCAAACATGAAATAGAATAACAGAGAAAAACTTTTTGGTAATTAAACAAGAGAACACAATTTAAATTTTAAGAAAAAATAATTAATAATCAAAATTAGCAAAAATTAATGAGATGGCTGGGACTGAATATTTGAAGTTATTGATTTTATATCGGACTTAAGATTGGTTGTGGCGATATGCAGAACAAAATAAGGAATAGAATAGCAGAAGGGTTCTCTAATCTACTATTCTATTAATCAATTTTTATTAGGCACTTTTCAAAATCTGAAGACTAATCATCAAATGAATTACACAAGATTTGAATTTGATCCTCATACTGCATTTTCATGTGTGGAAATTTTTCTCGTTCGCGAGCTTCTCCTATAAGAAAACTCGTACTCGCAGGTAGCCATGAAGGGAACAAACTCAAACGCCGCATAATGAAAAGTAAATAAACCTTAATGAACAACTGCAAATTCTTTATTCTGGTGTAGAATCGTTTTCGTATTCGCCTGTTTATCTGAAAAAGTCTACTTTCATTTTCTATTAGTCTTATTTTATTAACAACATTCGCGGGCCAATTTTGGCATGTAGGCCATAGGTTGTGCATCCCTGGGATAGAGCGACATGATACATAGTTGAATATATATTGTTGAGTGGAAAAAGGGATTTCAAAAATAGGCACGAAGAGAAATTTTGAGCGATACGAAATTAAAATATGGATCCTCACTTCAATATTTAAATAAGCGACGTCGCACGCTGGTGAAAGTTCGATTCCGTGTGAGCACGAACCGTGCAGTTCTGTCTGTCAAACATCGGAACTCATGCGACTCGCGAAACTAAAAACTGCTGAAAAATGTTCCCGAGAAGCATTCGAACTGAGTCACGCTAAAATGAAGTCCTTGAAAAACGTACTCCCCGAACGAGGTCAAACGGAATCAAAAATTCAGGCATTCGAAGCCGAGGCTGTAACACTTTTACTGATATATCCTATAGGTGTGTGATCAAATCTCTTCTTCTTAAGACTCTTTCATTCGATCATTCGAGAAACACCTGGGTTGGAGGCTATCGTCGGCGTTGGCACGAAATTACAGCTTTCAGTTTTTCGAACACAAGCATTGATTCTTTTCTAATTCTTTTTTCTCACGTCTTTTCATTTAGTATTATCTTTCGCAACTTGTTTATGGAAAAGAAAGATAGTATCCCACGTGAGTATACAATAAGCCATCCTTGTTCTTGAACTCTGTTCTAGGACGAATCTTGGTTCTAATCTTTTTTTAAATATGAGTGGCAAAAGGTTTGCAAGGTTTTAAGAAGGAAATGGCATCATTAGATAAAGGCGATGCTCTGATAATTAAAATACAATAAAAGACATAATAAATTATGATTGCGCAGCCCTAGTTCTATGTTAAACATGTTTATATCGTTATCAAAAGTTGCTTGTTGAATTAATTCACGTTAAAAATTAAGTTAGTTTGCACGCGCATTTGTAAGCACTTTTCATAATCATAAGTCCCTCACAAATGAAAATTGCTATTTTAAATCCCATTTAAAGTTTGATTCAAAATATCCCACTGAATGTAGTTGAATTTTTTTCGCCTTTTAACCTCGATTTCATTTATTTAATTTTCCTGCGTATAATTTACATTGAATATTAACTTTTATTGTTCATCGCGTTTCGTATCTTTAAATTTTAAACAACCGATCTCATAACTGTTTCCGTGAAATTAAACTTCATTTTTAATGCCTTTTGAAAATGAATAAATGTGATTATTGTCACTTTTTATTTCGATGGAATAAAAACATTTCATAAACTTTATCTCTTTAAATATTTATTAGGTACAATATATTTCAGTACCGTTTTGATCTCATCGACAGAATTAATATTTTTCCTTTGTGTCTGGATATGGAATAAGTTACAATCAAATTCAGTGAAGTGCTACAATGGATGATATCATCTCACACCCAAATTCTTTCATCCTTTGTAGTAAAAATCTTAATTTTTATATTCTTTTATCTTCCAACTTTAAAAAGGTTTTTAATTTAATATAAAATATTCTCACACTTTTTTAGTTCTCTTTCATTTTTCAGGTAAATTTGCAAGGACAAAGAATACTCCAGTACCATCTTGATCTTGCCTATAAAATTCATCTATTTTTTTCCCGCCTGAATGTAGTTTAAATAACAATCGAATTGAGTGAAAACCGGCAATTGATGGTGTATGGTTTCTCATTCAATTCTCTTATCCTTTGAAGAGTAATATTTATTTTTTCTTTAGAGTCTTTTATTTTTTAATCTTAATTTTCACAAAATTCTTTTTTGTGTGTGTGTGTAAAATATTCGTACATTTTTATAGTTCTCTTTCATTTTTAGGTAAGTTTTCAAGGATTCTCTTTCCAAATTCTCTTATCAAAGAAAACTCTAGAATCGTTTTGATCCTTCTACAGAATTCATATTTCTGTTTCTCCATTGTGTCTGAATGTGGGATAAGTGGCATCCAAATTCAAACGATAGCCAGCAATATGTGGGGGATTGGGATTCTCACACCATTCTTTGTAGTACAATCCTCACTAAACATGATCGACTTTTAAGGTGAAACCATAAACAGCCATTTTCTTTCTAGCATTGGCTCAAACCAAGTCGGGTCACACCAAATCCTCTCGATATTGCTTCGTTCAGTGGTGGTGGAGTGGTCAGCTGTACACAAGAAAAAGGGAGGGGATTAAACGTTAGAAAGGGAGGAATTAAAGTTTTTTTGGGGGGATTAAAAGTTAGAAAGGGTTTAAACCTATCGAATCTCACCAAAACAATAACAGCATCTTACACGGGGATAGACCTTTCTTAAGCCTAGTTCCAACGACCTGTGAATCTTCCGACGGGCTACGCATTTCCCCGTTTTACCCCTCTGCGGTTTCTTGGGGTCCTTTGATGTCTGGATACTTTACTGACAATTTGCGGGAAAACTTCGGACGCATCCACAGCCATCAAAGCACCCCAAGAAACCGGAAGAGGGGTGAAACGGGTGAACACATGACTCGTCTGAGGATTCGACGGGTCTTAGGAACGCCACTTTATCCGGAGTGTCCTGTGCTTCTTTTCCCCACCTTCTGAACTACTTTTTTCTGAGCTTGACTTTGTTGTGGGATACAAATTTCTAGCTGTTAGACACTATTCGACCCAAAAAAGGTCCATTCCTTAGACGTGAAAGCAAAGAACATGCATTCACTCACGCGAATTAGACCCGGAAAGCTCGTGAAAAACCCAGTGACCCAATTTGATGACTTTTCCAGGACTTTTCGATGGAAAGTTGAATGACCAAATCTGGGCTTTTCTTTTAATTCTCTTCACCCACTTCTATTACAATTTTGAAAAATAAGAATTGAAATTGAATAGTACATTTCAAAACTGTTGCTAAGAATCAAAACAGGATAAATTTATGACATGGTTTTTTTAATAAGCTGAAGCTGGTAGTTGATTTCTTGATTTTCCGAACTCAGTTTCATGTGATTAAAAGGAATGCATTATTTTTAAGATAAACCTATATTTCTGTAATCATATTTTGTCCCGTTATCAAATGAAAAGAAGGGCTTCTGAAATTTTGGCTACATTTTCTTTTCTTTTTTTTTCTTTTTCCATTTACGAAGTATAGCGGAAGTATTGTTGTCATCAAAAAATTCGAACTCGAGATTCGAGAACATGTTCTGGATCTCCCTGAATTCGAAAAAACAAATTTTTTGAGAATGCCCGTCTGTCTACAGCAAAGACAACTGAAAAACGCTTTGGTATACACAGATGAAATTTAGCATACGGTATTTATATGAAATTTGTAGATTTTCATCAAATTATAAGCAAAATCCTTTCAGAGGAAGTCTGTCTATCATGGTGCTCGAATACAAGTTAGCATGATAGCTACAAAACGAAGAGAGCTAGAGAGATAAAATTTGGTACAAAGATTTAGCATCTATAGTCTAAACATCTATCAAATGTTCAGCGAAATCGGAACAAGTGGTTGACCGTCTGTCGGTTGATACTTTCAGAAGTATGTAAACGTGATAATTCAAAAAACGCTATGGTTTAAGTAGATCAAATTTGGTCTACCATCTTGGCAATCATATATCGTAATCACATTTGCAATTCGAGATCAAATTTAAATTTAAATTGGTGAAGAAAAAATACGTCTGACACTCAAATTCGATTTTCTGATACTATTAATTGGTACACCAGGAATTAATCGCCAAATAATTCGCCAAGGATCAGGTAATGGATGAAGCAAAGATGCTAATTTCATACCAAAGGTTAATATTTCGTAACTATCATGCAAAGCGTGCTATTGAATAACAACTTTATTAGAGAGAAAGCGAGAAAGTTTTAGGAAGAACACTCTCACTGTTTTATTTACGAGGCTTAGAAATTTAATTGTGGCAACCATATAAATACAGCTGTTACAACTTAGATATTAACTTGAAGCATATATAGCCCTTCAATATATTCATCCGAATAGCAAAACTTGAGATATTTTTTATTCTATTTTTGAATTGGGATATTTTGAACATACCTAGGATCATTAGTTTTTATTTCGATATGGGTTATTATACTTTAGCAAATATTTGAATACCTCAAATGGCGATTATACATTTGGCAAAAGAGCTGCGATCGTTCTCCGTTTAAGCCTTATTTGCCAGGTGGAATTATAAACATTGTTTCCCCCATGTAAAGTTTTTTAACGAAATAAATTCTTCTTTACAAACCTCAAAAATTATTGAAAAAAATCTATTAAATTACAGTTTGAATATAAAAATTTAGTAAGAAAAATCTGCATGTTGTTTATAGATTATAATATAACCTGTAATCCGGTGTTAAAATTGCAAACTTTCATCTCATGTACCCTGAATCATAGACACACATCGCACCATGAATCACATTTAGTGAGAAAAAAACCGTATATGTTATTTATAGATTTGAATATACCTCTAAACCTGTGTTAAAATGGCAAACTTTCATCTCATGTACCATGAATCACAATTATACACCTTAATATTAATCCAGATTGATGTTAAACATTTTAATGTTTTTCAAATTATTATGCCACGTTCAAAAAAAAAATGACGCAGGAAAACGTAAAAAGGATTCTAAAGTTTAATAAACTTTTTAATGTGTATGTTTTGGAGGAGGAAGGAAAATTTTAGTTGAATCAAATAAAATGCTTAATGTTATATTTACAACATTAATTCGGCATGTAACAATTTTTAGAAAGCTTAACAAAAAATAATTAAATTATAAAGTTCAAGGTACAACTCTAAAAAAAGTTTAGTACAGCATAAATATGAAGTGACAAAAGTGACTTTTAATTGAGAAAGAAAGATATTCGAACTTTGGTTTATAAGTCTGTAGTGTCCAATGATAAAAATTTCCCTACTATCTGGAAATAATTGAAAGTAACGGGTAAAGATTAGTTGAAGTAATTTAAAGTTATCAATTGAAATTCAGGAAAAAAGTCTGCCAAGAACAACAATTTTCAACTTTATTAATATTGAAATGTCTTTTTTAAATTCTCAAAAAATGCACTGTTAAGTTAAATATCCCCCCCCCCCTCAAAGAATCAAAGCAAAACTGGACTAACGGCAACAGAGATTGAACTGAGAAAGTATACTTTTGCAACAGTTTTCTATGTATTAGGTGACTAGCACGATTTTTGCTGATAAATATTTTTAATGAATTTTGGAAGAAAAAAAAAAGATTTAAAAGGGTAAAAAATAAAATGGAACAATTTAAAACAGATATTGAAAAAAATAAAAACAAGAACAAATATTTAATTTAAGGCAGCCGAAAATGGAGTTTAAATCTACAGATAATTATGTTATAATTGAGAAATGAAAGGTATTTAAATTCACGAAGAGATGTAGAATTTGTGTAAATGCAGATTCACATCTCTAGCAACCGGAAACGAGGTATCGAACGATGCTGATTCACGTTACTAGCAGCTGAAAACACGGTGTGAAATGACATTGATTTATCTTGTACACTTGAACTAAGTTAACAAAGACTTTCCTCATTTTTTTTTTTTTTTGCCAAATTTATGAAAGCTATATTTTTGCCTTCTCGTGTAGGAAGTACAGCCAGACTATTGTAATCGTCATAAAATTCGAATGAGAGATTTTGAATTATCTCCATGATTTAGAGTTCATGAGTTCGAAAAGAGTATTTCTTAAAAATTTCTACCTGTCTGCAAGACTCCAATGGCCCGGTGGTAAGGTCTCGGCTTCTGAGACGTAGGGTTTCAAGTTAGAGACCCTATTCCACCGAAGACCGTCGTGTAAGGGGGTCTATTGCACGTTGAATCTGTCGTGTCTAACATCCTCCCACTGGTGTGGTATGGAGATGGGAAGAGGGTGCCAGCTCATGTGTTGTCCTCGTCATCTGACCACGGTTCAAAATTACGAGGTCCGATCCCTAAATAATCCTAGTGATGCTTTACTATGGGAAGTTAATGTGACTAAACTTATCCATCTGTCTGCAACAAAATAAACTTTAAAATGGTTCAAGCTAGATCGATGAATTTTGTCATACGATATTTATGCCAAATTTGTACACTTTTATCTAATCTAGAAAATTCCGCTCAAAAGAGAATCTGTCCATCCAGGTATGAGAACATACATTAACACTAAAATTACAAAATGAAGAGAGATAGGTAGATAAAATTCTGTACACAGATTTAGAATTTATAGTTTAGAAAGCTTTCAAATTTTGAGTTAAACCCAACAAGGAGTTGACTGTCTGTCGGTCTGTATTTTCAGTAACTTGTAAACGTGGTCACTCAAAAATGCATTAAAAATACATGGACTTAAATTGACGATGATAAAACTGGATATAGAATTTTGTGACTACAAGTGTAGTTTCGGGACAAATTTTTGTTTGAATCGACGGAAGTAAATTCAATTTTCGTATACTAATTTTAATCGCATCTCAAGGATTAATCGCCAAATAACTCGCCAAGCATGTCATGATAGGTTCAGTAAAACTGTTAAATTCATGTCAAAGGTTAATATTTGGTAAATAATTAACGCTAATGGCATTCAAAATTTTTTTTTGGAGATAATACCTTTACAAGAGAATATGCGAGAAAGTTTTGAGGGGAACATGCTTGCTTGTTATACATTGTCTTCATAAAGTTCATTAAATTAAATAAAAACCAATCCTATTTCTTTTCTGAATGATCATCTGCATGTCCTTGGGGACTGTTAACACTATATTGGTGAAGTTTATAAACTTTTTTCGGATGAATATGCTGAACAATTGTAATGAATTTAGGCGATTTATTTACAGTTAAATTATGCTTTAAATATAAAATTTCATTTATCACCAATTTAAAAATTGAATTATGTTTATTATTTATATAATAATTATACATGTTTTTTTTAGTGGGGGTGGACTATTCAGAAAGTATTAAGGATGGAACTCGCAATGTATTTAAATCTTATTTCCGCCCCCCTTTTTCTTATACAGAGAAAAATAATTGATATTGTCCAAAAATTCAACCCCGAGATTTTAAAGAATCGCCATGTTTTGGATACACCCCAGTCCTCACAAAAATGCAGTTTTGTAACTATGTCTGTCGTTATTTCTGTAAACAGTAAAAACTTTAAAAATTCTCAGAGCTGGAAATTGGTATAACATTTCTACAAATTTTTGAGTTTCTATCAAAGTTTGAGCGAAATCCATTCACAGGAAATCTGGTTGTCCTAAGTCAGGTGAATACGATAGTTAAAAAAAAGGGATCGCTTAAATAGAATCTTGGACACAGATACAATATCGAAAGTGAAATATGTGTCACATTTTAAGCAAATTCGTCATGGGAATGACCGTCTGTTGATCTGTACTTATAATATAGATAATCCAAAAATATATTAGACTAATGAATTTTGCTTCCTAGTTTTTGTATTTAAAGTGTAGATTTTTATCAAATTTTTGAATTATTTCTGTAAAAGGATTGCTCGTCCAGTATATTATATTTTCTCCTCCTTGTAAATACAATATAAAAACTAACTAACTTATATTGATGAAAGTTTTTATGTGATTTTATGACTACCATTGTTGTTCTATGTAAAAAATCTGATATTAGAGAAATAGTGTCCTAAATGCATAATTGACTTTCAAAACTTGTATATTAATTGCAAGTTAGCGATTAACCGTTATTTTATTTCGTATCTACTATTTTCCAATGTCATGCAATTAATACACACATACCGGTTCTGTTTACTATGATGCAAAGCATTTAATTTTCATGTATATATTGTTTTCCAGTGGATTCTAAAACCTTCCACACTTTTGCGCATGCGTTAGGATGGGTTTAATTGGTAAAAATAGGGATACGATGACAGATGAAAAGAGATGCTTGCATTTAATAATTAATTAAACTCGGATTACTCGCTGACTAAATTAAAATAAAATAATGAAGTCCGAAATGATAAGATAGTCTTATACACGGGGAAAAAATAAAACGAAAAAGTATCTAATAGAAAGGCAAACTCAAAGCTCAAAGAATGAGTAAGAATTCCGGAAATACATTCATCTTTCCGCGTCTCACCCTTTAGAGAGATAGAATCGTCAAAAAGTGATGAATTTAGAATACTGAAACGAACAGAAATTCTGAATATTAAAATCGAACAAAACTTTGCACAATGTTTTAAAATTTATGTGGGGGAGGGACGGATTTCATCATGAATAAGGATTATGCAAGTAAGTTTCGGTTCGGTCACTCTAACAGGTTAATATCTATTTTTGTTTTCCTTTGCACTGAAAGTAGAATTTTTCTCTTGATTAATAGAGGTCATCGATTAGTCACTATTCAATATCGATTCATAAAGTTTTTACTTATAACAAAAATGATAAAATAATGTATTGTTTGTTCGATTGCGTGAATTGAAGTCAATTACTAACAGATTATTTCTATTTCGGCTTGTAACCATTGAAATTTCTATATTAAACTACATGCAACGAATCATAATATCATTGATCTTTATCTGTATTTTTCTCAGAAAATAATAGAAACAATAGGATTTAATCATATCTCGTAGCAATTTGATGTTTCTTTTATTACGAATTAAAGATAATTAATAATCGGAAAAAAGCATTTTTTTTTCACGATTATTTTGTGTTATCAGACGATTGAATAGTATGTAAACTTGCCTGTAAAAAATTTAACAATCGAAATATCTGTTATCATTAATTGTGCTTTCAAGAAGCGTATCGTAAATTAGTACTAATTATTTCCAACAAATTTATGGATGTGTTCTTTGTAATAGCAATTATAACTGTAAATTAAATAATAAATTTTTTTTAATCATTCGAAAATAGTTCTAATGTTGCAACCGTCGAAAAATCTTTAGTATAATGCACAATATTTTTGACGGTCCAATACTTTCTCTTGCGTAAGTCACATCCTAGAAAATTAAATTAAATCAACAGCAGTAGTCTCTCCAAAACTTTCTCGCACACACCTTCTCTAATAAACTTGTTATACCAAAGAATGCCTTAAATGGCATTGGTGTTCAATAGCTAAGAGATATCAATTTTTGGCGTGATTTTAGCATTTTTACTGGATCTATCATGTCATTTTTGGCGAGTTATTTGGCGAGTAATCTTTGGCATGCATTAATAGTACCCAAAAATTAAAGTTGTGCTGTAGGCACGTTTTTCATAAATAATTTTAACAAAAATTTAACACGAAACTGAACTTGTAGTCAAAAATACCCATAACAATTTTGATATATTTAAATCACCATGTTTTTCATTTATCACGTTTATATGTTTCTGAAAGTACAAATTGATAGACAGAAAACCAGTAGCTGGATTTGGCTCAAAATGTAGTTGGTGTACACTATTCATCGATCTTTGTTTTTTAATAATAGTGTTAATTTATATTTGAAAACCATACGAACAGAACAGATTTTATTCTAAATTTAATATAAATCTGTAAATTTGGTGTAATATGGTAAATTTTATCTGTCTAGCTTAAAGTGTTTTTGAGTTATCTTTGTCACAGATAAACAGATAGACGGACATTTTCTGAAAATGTATTTTTCGAATTTACGGAGGTTTAGAACGTGGAGATTCGTCATAATCTCGAGTTCGAATTTTTTGGCAATTACTATACTTTATCTATACTACATATACGAGAAAGTAAAATTAAATAAATAAACTAGAGAATAGAATGTTTCTGTAAAAGGTTTCTTTATAAAAGCTAAATTTGATTTTCATGCTGATGGTAATCAAGGAATAATTGGTTAATCTTTAATCCATTCATAGATTGTTTCCGTCATCAGATTCTTCATACTGATTTATAATAGATTTTATGGACTTGACCAAAGAGCGATTAGCTATGAAGATCTATGAAATCAGCAAAATCGATATTATATTAGATATAGTTTTTTTTTACTAACTTGCTCTCTTTAGTGGACAACTTGTTCGCTGAATCTGTATTCGGCAAATATTAGACACCATAGGAAGTCACGTGACCCTCAACACGATTTTGCTGCCAGTCGAGGATCTGATGCACCCTTCTTTCCCCAAATAATTCATATGTGCCAGAAAGAAAAGAAATAAATATGGCAAGTTGTCCAGTGAATTTTGAACAATTGTGCTCCGTCTCCAGATTCATGGGTAGATGGTTGGGTTGACGGGGTTCCTAGCCCTGGAAGGGACTTCACCTCAGCACTGACGGGATCTTCAGGACCTGGCTTTTCAGTCTTCTTCCGTGGTTAGAAGCAGTGTTAACAGGGCCCCTAGCTCCCTGAACTTGGATAGATGTTGAAGATAACTCGGCCTTCGGTGAACTACCTTGGACTGTTCCGTAGCTTGGAGTACCCGAAAGGGTGAGGGCGTGGAGAGAGGAGAAGCTGAAAATCTATTGGCTGTTGACTGAGACTATAATGGGTCGGTTTCAGAATTTTGGCTTTCAATTTAAGGATTTTTTGGGTTGCAGATTGCATTAAGAAGCATTAGAAAATTTGTCGTAGTGTCCTTGCTATTTTTCATTTCCTTAGTGGCTTTAATGAGGTTAGGGAAGATAAGAAATAATTGCTCAATTTCGTTGAAAGAGTCAATAATATCACTTAAATCAGAGTTGGTATGCTATTTTGAGGGCGTTCCCGGGTGGTTATTTCTTGCTGGGGGAGATTAGTTTTAAGTGAACTAGCAAATGAAAAATTTTCCTTCAAAAAGTTGGAGTTGAAATAGTTTGCTCTGTTTTGTTGGGGGTGGGGGGTGCAATTTGGGGAACTTGGGGCATCTTCTATATGCGGAAGTATGCCTCAGTTGTTCACAGTTTATGTCCTCTGCGATGTTTTAAATAGTTTCATGCTGTTGCAGAAAGAATTTAAGGGAAGTTAAGATATTCTAGGAGTTTGGATATAAGAAAGAAATTGAAATTTAAAGTTAAAGGGGTTTTGATCGGGTTTTTAGATATTTTAGAGTAGAATATTTCGAGGTCTTCTGGTTTTATTTCTTGGAATGTACTTGGGTATGTTAACTATTGCTTTGCTATTCAGTTTATCCATATTGTTGAAAAAGTTCGTTGCCGGTTTTTTGATGAATTTTTTAAGGTGTGGATAATCTAGTGCTTTGTACATATTAGTATTGGGTATTCGTGGGTCTTAGGAACGCCGCTTAAAAGGGGGTTGTGCAAGCGAGTATGTGAAGCCGTGTTCCAAGGACCCTCGAATCTTCAGGCGGGGCACGCGTTCCCCCGTTTTACTCCTCTTGCGGTTTCTTGGGGACTTTTTGATGTCTATCCAGTTTATTAAACACGGCTTGAGGTACAACGGCACTTCTACTACTGCCTGCAGACGAAGCATACTTTCCTCTGTTGACCCTCTCTTGAGGTTTCCTGGGGTGCTTTGAAGTTAGTCCAGTTTACCGACAAAAAAGGACCCCAGAAAGCCGCAAGGGAGGGGAAACGGGGAAACGCGTCCCCAGCCTGAAGATTTGAGAGTCGTTGGAACACGGCTTATGAGGTAAAGCCAGACTTCTGCCCTCGGTTGCTCATGGATTTTTACTCTCAAAAGCTACTTTACCTTTCTTTCCCTGAAAAGGGATTCATTTGAATTGATGTTAAATCCAAGTGGAATAAGCAGCAACCACCACCATTACAGATAATGAATACCCCATTACAGATGCACCATTACAGATAAATGAAAACAAATATATATTCACAAAGTTAGTAAAATAAAAAATAATGTAAAATAAATCGTAGTACATTCAGACGTATTTTAATGTGATTCTACACGGTTAAGAAAATCCTCATAATTTATACTGCATAAATCTTCCATGGACTGTAAAATATAATCTAATATTTTACCTTTTTTTCGGCAAAAATATAATTATTAATATACTAATATTATTTTGTCCTAAATTACTATATTTTAATAATTTTTTTAAAATTATAACAGAAATATTCCATTTCATTGAAAACCTCTGTTGCTATTTCATTTCCTTTTTCTTTCTGAATTTATATCTTTAAGGTAGAGAACTGTCGAATTCGACTATTCCCAAAGGGACCCCTCCATCTGTTATCATTCAGATATTACTCATCATAAAATTACCTCCAAAATTTTTATTGTTGTTAGTTCGTAGGTCGTTGAGGCCTTAAGACGGGGATATAAATATGCTCACCTGCGGTAGTGAATATGAAAATGAACTTTTTATTACGGTTGAAGAATGTGCTAATGCAATTTGGCGGTGCCATTGCTGAAGGTCACTGAACGGGGAATCATTGTTTACCGTAGTTTCGTCAGTCGTTACTCATGTTTAGTGTTTATTATTTTCTGAAATATGAATGACTTCCATTAAAATACATGAATCATGCGAACTCTAAAACACATTTCTTGAGAAAGTCCTTTCGGTGTATTCGTTTAAAATGATAAGGAAGGCCAAAGGTTTTTCCCTTTTTTCAACTACTTCTACGATCTCGTTATTTTTTTTTATTTCAAAAGAAAGATCATTAGATCATTTTTCCTAGATATGAAGCCAGCGATTTACTGTCCACTCTATCCTTTGCTTTCTAAAGAATTGAAAAAAAAAATGTCTAACCCAAATTTTCTAGAGATGTCTCAAAATAAAGCTTGAAACAGATCTCCAGCCCATTCTTTTTGGAGAATCTGTATCAAAGTGCCCCACATGTCACTTGGATTTTACTGTTAAGCATTTTTTAATTGTGCTTGAGGGATTGGCCATACATTCATGATAAATTGGGGCAAGATATTGTTGCCAAATTGGCTATGTTGTCCCAGGTAGGTTCTGCGTGCTTGCAATGGATTCCCTCTCATGTTGGCATCCATGGCAATGATGTCGCAGATCGACTTGCCGTGGAAGGTGGTAAACTCTCTACTCCTCCATCATCTGTTTTAAAAGTCTCAGAGATTCATTCCATGTTCATTGGCAAAGTAAAATACATTTGGAGGATTCCTCCTGAACACGATCTGTATACCGCAGAGGCCCCTGGTTTATCTTTGCAGAACACCCGCTCAAGCCTTTCCCAATCTGCCTTAGCTAGGCTAAGGTCTGGCCACATTGAAAGTCTGGTCTTCGACGGTCCTAATAGGACTTTTTCTACTTGCCCTTGCTTGGCTATTGCCTCTCCCTCTCATATTATTTCTTGTGTCGGTGCCTCTGTGAGGCAACTGTCGGATGTGAGCGAAAGAGTTTTTGACCTTTTGGTGCGACACGATCCTTTGGACTTGGTCTAGGGGTCTAGACCAAGGGGATCGGCGACAACAACATATTTTAATTGAATGTACTGATTTCAATTCCCAACGTATTCACTTTTTTCATCTAACTTCATTGACCTCATGGATGAAAAACACCACCAGAACATTTTTAAACTTTTAAAGGACATTCGACTTCATACTTGTATTTAGTTCGATTACAAATTTTGTCTCTTTTGTTATCAATGGTACCAAAGCATTGATTTCGTATTTTTTATTCTTTGCTGATGTTTTACTCTTATTTACTCTTATTAAAAAATATTTCCAGATTAATTTTTGATGATATTTGATCTAGAGTTATCAATGATTTAAAACAAAATTAAACCAAAGAAATGTTCTATATTAAAAGAAAATCAAAATATTTGCATATTAATGTCCAATGACATTTGATCTAGAACTGCCAATGTTCTTTGATTTAAAAAATTAAATTGATGTAATGTTCTACATTAAACGAAATTAAAATGTTTGCATATTAATGTCCAATGATTTTTGATCTAGAGTTATTTAATCTAGATGTTATTTCAATATAAACAAAATTAAAACAAATAAATACTCTACAATAAAAGGAAATTAAAATATTTGCGGATTAATTTCTAATGGTATTTGACCTAAAGATACAAATTTTCTTTGATTTAAAAAATTATTCAAAGAAAGATTCTACATTAAAAGGAAATTAATATATATTTCAGATTATTGTCCAATGATATTTGACCAAGAATACCAATGTGTTTCGGTTTAAAACAAAATTAAAACAAAGAAATGTTCTTCAATTTAAAACAAAGAAATGTTCTACGTTAAAAGGAAATTAAATTATTTGCGGATCAATTTCTGATTATATTTGACCTAAAATTACAAATTTTCTTTGATTTAAAACAAAATTTAACCAAAGAAAGATTCTACATTAAAATGAAATTTATATATTTTCAGATTAATGTCCAATGATATTTGGTCTAGAATACCAATGTTCTTCGACTTAAAACAAAATAAAAACAATGATATGTTCTTCGATTTAAAACAAAATTTTAAAAAGAAATGTTCTTCGATTTAAAACAAAATTTTAAAAAAGAAATGTTCTTCGATTTAAAACAAATTTAAAACAAAGAAATGTTTTACGTTAAAAGGAAGTTAAAATATTTGCAGATTAATTTCTGATGATATTTGAAATAGAGTGCCAATGTTATTTGATTATAAGCAAAATTAAAACAAATAAATGCTATACATTAAAAGGAAATTAATATATTTTCAGATTAATGTCCAATAATATTTGATCTAGAATACCAATATTCTTCGATTTAAAATAAAATTGAAACAAAGAAATGTTCTTCGATTTAAAACAAAATTAAAACAAAGAAATGTTCTTCGACTTAAAACAAAATTCAAAGAAATATTTTACGGTAAAAACAAATAACCAAAATCTGAAGATTAACATGCTATTTGTGGAGAGAGAATTCTAAAGAGTTTTTGAAGAAAATAATTTTGTCACAAAATGCAAACCACGTCAAAAAAAAAAAAGGCGTTCAGCCCTTCGTTTCGCCTCACTTTATCAGGAATTGCTTCTTTTATCACCACGAAACGGAACGAAGAACCGTCTTATCAGCTGATAGCAGTGCAACAACATATGGCAAGATGAAATAACTGCACTATTTTCTTTCCTGGACATAACAGAATGATTCAAAGATCCAAAGTCCACATGCGAGTTGCTTGAATTTTTTTAACATAAACGCGTTTTAAGTAACGATAAAATAAATGTTTAATAATTGTACACCGATCTGTAAACAAAATGCGGCAATGCAATGAATGTATCATCGCTGAATTTTCAAAATTTTCAAATGTTTTGAGATAACTATGCAAATAGTTTCACTTTCGATAACGCACATGCATCCCGGAAGAAAGAATTACGTAAGATGAGCTAAAAATTTCTAAGAATCTCTTTTTTTCTTACAGGATATCCACTCGAAAGTATGATCTAAAAATATAAATGAGATATATAAATAAAAATATATTTCAGAGTGTTCTTTTAGGTCATTTATAATTTTGGTAATTATTTTTTATCTTACTGAGATTTTTCAATTACAAATACTATCCATCTTTGGCAACCAATTTGTTAGCTGAGAATATTGACTTTTCTGGCTTTTAGATAATTAATGCGAGTGTATTTATCAAAATTTTAGCTTATCTATACATAGTATAAAATGAAATCTCTTGAAAGCGTTTGTATGTTGGAACCACAAAAACTCAAGAAGTAGTTAACGGATATTGGATATATTTATACCATTCTGTAGAGCATTTACTGGTAAAGATTTTAGTACATTAAAATCATATCAAAATAAGAAGGGGAGTTTTATAATTGCGATTTTAATTTATCTGCGCATGCACGAAAACAGCAAACTGCTCTTGTGCAAACAAGAGCTGAGGTATGCATAAGCGATACATTTCTTTGGTTACGTCTGATTTTAAACAGCAATTCGAATCTCATTATACCGAAAAGAAGGCAATTCAACCTCAAATATTTTTATGTTTGTTTGATGTTGCTTAACATGCCATGTTGTGTGGAGGCTAGGCTTAAATTTAAAGCTAATTTTTCTTCTTGGATGCTATGCCACGAGCAACGTCGTGAGGATAGTGCTGGTTTTGTAATGAGGTTGGAAATATTAATCAAATGTAATCGGTTTAGAACATATTACTACGTGGAAAAATTAAAATGTATGCATGTTACTATAAAACTTCTAGTTAAATATGTTTCATAAAATTTCTAGTTATTTCATAATATATCATACTATATAAATAAGCGTATTTCATGATTTATCGATGCAGGTTATAACGATTAAGCCTAATTTCATGTTGGAATAAGCTTATGATGCCAGTATCTTAATTTCGTTATTTCTGTCTTTCGACTAAGCTGCGATTTAGGTGGCATGGCGAACTTCTTTCTTTGCATTTTTAATAATAATTTGCTTCTCCTATCAATAATTGGAGAGAAGTGTCGAAAAAAAAGCAGAGAAAGCAAGCAGAGAAAACGCGTTTTGCTGATATAAGAAGTCATGCAGAAAACAAATGTCAAGTCGCTGACAAATCAATGCTTCGTTTTTATGAGACAGTTTCTTCAAATGCCCGTTCCTCCTGCGATGGGCAGGTGATAAAATTGAATATTTTAAAGGTTGTAGACCGAATCAACAACCAAAGTAAATAAAAAAAAAGACTTTTATATGAGCAGCTGTTTGTCTGCTGCACGTGCGTGGAATGGATGAAGGAAATGTGGTGTCTATATATTAGGAACAAAAGGCCCAATTAACCAATAGTCAAGCACGAATGATTGGTTCGATTCCTCCAGTTTTTATCTCATATGAAAACTTAGAACCATTAATAATCATTTGATCCATGTCATTAATAATCACTTTACTCTCAACTGTCTCCATTTTTGAGAGAAACCGAAAAACGGTGATGTCACTGAATATTCTATATTCAGTGACGTCACTTCCAGTCATTGTATTGTTTTCGCTAATTTTTATTTAGTATGTAATTTTACGATTCCTAGATAGGACGTTAATAGTTAAGTGCTCTCCGTTTTTGACTGAAATCGAAAAATCCTTTCTTGAACTAAGATGCATTCTTTCTAGGTTAAAGAGTGCATTATACCTATCATGTCAGAAATATTCTTCCCTTGGTGTGATATTGAAATAAAGGGGTGCGTAGGTTACCATTACCATGCTATAAAAATGCATGATCCCTCCCAAAATATTTTTTGAATAACAGCGAAAAAAAGTTACATTTATTGCTGTTATTCTAATATTTCCCAATTTAATTTAACTATATTAGCATCTTGTTTAAAAGAAAAATGAGGGAATCATTGCTACAAAGGTCAGAATTTTAATACTTAAATATTATGCCGTATTCTCAAACGATCGCCAACGGTTTAGTAACTCATTGGCGACGGATTTAAATTTGGCGATAAAGATCAACGGAATTACACCATTGCTGGATTGCCATAATTGGCGGTTTAGCAACTCATTGACGACGACTTCAAATGTGGTGATAAAGTTGGACGGTATAATACGTAGGTACCAGAATTTCGTAAAAATGAGCTATGGTCAGTAGACGAGGGTGAAATCTGGAACATCTTTAGTCCAATATAGAGTGGTCCGAAAGTCGTGATCATATTGAGAGTCCATTGTGGCGGTTGTTGCTCTAAATGGAATATTAGTAGAAATAAATTAAATCCAACATTTCTTAAAAACAGCTTAAAACTAATTTTGGGCTGATGAATGTAATTGACTGCTGATGAATGTGATGAATGTAAAATTGCTGATGAATGTAAAATTGACCTAGATTTTGTAACATTGTAGTAGTAACTATCATAATTTTAATAGGAGACGTTAGTAAAATAGTTAGAAGAATATGGTGGATATAGAATCGATAAAACGTTGTGACTAGCTCAGTCAGCTAATGTTGACATAATGCATAGTCTTTCGGCAGAATATAATATTTTCTGTACTAGAAAAACAAGTACAAAATTCTTTTCAGTTTTCTTTATTAAACGATACATTTGATAGAATCTGTCTTTATTGAAAATATTTACCTGTGTAAAAAATTCACGATGACCTAAGTAACAAACCTAAAATCAAGTAATATAAGAAAAAATTAAATCAATAAGAAATGAATAAAGGAAATGTGGTGTCGACTATAAATGAATATGAAAGCTACAGAACGCAAATAACTAGATGGATGAAGTTTGGTGCACAAATTTATTATATAAAATACAGATTCTTTTCATAATTTTAGCTAAATTTATTAAAAGGGTAGACAGTCTATTAGTATGTATTTCCACAAATATATAAGTGCAATGACTCACTAATGCACTGAATCAATTAAATTCTATATGTTATCTCATGACTGCAATTATAATTTCGGTTCAAATTTTGATCGATAAATCTATTCCAATTACAATTTTCCGGGAAAAAATTGTCCAAAATACATATTTGCACTGTGAATTCTGTAAAAATACTAAATTTAAGCCAAAAATTCTATTCTACGCCAATGCTATGTAGAGTATTAGCTGTTTTACTCTAGACACTGTAAAGATTTAGTTCCCTTGCCCTGAGTCACCTGTTGACCCCTGTACCATTCTTTGGTTCAGTTACTTGATAATTGGTATTTCCGGCCAGCTGGATCGTCAACTGTGTGACACCCTCACATTGCTAAGTGCCTCTAGACTTCCAGATGAAAGATCCTCTCCCTCTTAGTCGGGTCATCTGGCCATTAATTGGAATTATAAAGAGCCACACTTGCGTTTTTCTTCGTTCAAAGGAAATAAATTGTATCTTCTAAGCGGAAGAGCATCAAACCTTTCGGATGTAAATATTTACCTTTTTCATATTGAAGGTTCAGTTACGACGGTGGGTCATTAACGGATATTCCCGCGATCAACGAGAAACCATTGAAGCTTTTTCCTGAACAACTATTTGGCAACAGGGAATTCAAGTGCTCCAATGTGAAAATTAGATGGAGTTTTGATAGAACATAAAACGTGAGATTTTGAAAGATAGAGGGTTTTTTTGTAGAATCGTCATCTTTAAGGACTGAGAGAATCTTCGTGTGATTCGGGATTCTGAGTTAAGATCCCCCACATAATTATCGGTGTATTTCTAGAGCTACCCCTGTAGTAATCTAATGCGTTAACTGTCTGTTAGCTTTTCTTGTGAGGTCGTTTTTGCAAAATTAATCCAGGAGCTATTCATGTATAACTTTCAACTGAGATGAAAATATTATCAATCATATAAACCTGGATGAGAAATAAATATTCTTATGTACATAAGGTTGTAAATAAAAAAATTGTCTTTAAATGTTACGCTCTTATTTCATCGAACAGGATCAAATCATTACAACACACATTTTTACACATGAAAAGAAGGATAAGACATTTATGGAGAGTGTAAAGAAGTTGTAAAACTTCTCTCCCTTTCTAAGAGACACATGTTTGGCCATCTGGCTAGCTGTGGGAGGATTCTTTCCCCTGTGATTCTTTTCCTTTGTGATTGCCCCAAACGGGGGATTTTCTCACTTAATGGGACAATCTGGACTTGAATAGAGTGCAGATAATGAACCACACGTGCGTTTTATGGCCCTCTAAAGAAAGAAATCGTGTCAAAATCTCCAATTGTAAATTTTTCTTCATTGTGGAGGGTCTGCTACCTGAGTGGGTGATTAACAAATATTCCCACGGTCAACTGCTGACTACTGGGAATATTTCTGAAGAATTATTGGATGATCGGAATCTCCAGCGCGCCAATGCGAAAATGAGATGCGGAGTTTGACCGATGATAAAATGGAAGTTTTTGAAAGGAAGATGAGGAGATGAGCAGAGGAGCTGAGTTGATGAGCAGAGAAGCTGGTTACCTGGACAGTTGGAGAAATATCTCATGATCTCGAGGTCTGCAGGGGAATTTTCTTTTGAGAGAAACTTCGAACTTCGGATAAAAGATCTACCGGCGGTATATCCGTAGATTCCTTGAGCTACCTGCAGTAGCCGGATACGCTAACAGCCTGTTAGTTTTCCTTGTATTACTCGAGGACCTGCTAACCCAGATGTAAATATTTCCCAGCATATTAACCTAGATGAGGACGAGTTTTTTTTAATTGTATATGAGCTGTAAATAAAACATTTGTGTTTAAACGCTACCCGTTTATTTGATCGGACAGGATCAAGTCATTACAGAAGCAAGCGAGAAAATTTTGGGACAACTTCAGCACCTACTTGATATGCTATCTTGATTTGCCTACTTTCTTTAGAAGTTGCTGAACTTTTGGGGCAATAAACTAAAGTTTTTATGCCTGATAATATTCAGTTGACTCAATGAAATATCGTTTTATGTCTCGCATGCTGTTTCGTAACTCTTTCGCATTCCAATCGTATGTTTGAAATGTCCAAATGAATATGAAAAATAAAAGATAAGTAGTGTACAATCTTTTTAGGATTGAAATGGGACCCTTTTAATGTGTGATATTTTCCATTACTACTATCACGAACAAATGAAATCAACGGAAACAGTGAGCTGAGTTTAGTTTTATAAACGTCGACTTGTAAAGCCACTTAATGGCTATTTTTGGGACAACCACATAATTTTGAACCTGTTGACCACTGTAACATTCTTGCGTTCACCTATTTGATAAATGGCATTTCCATCCAGCTGAGTCGTCAACTATGTGACGCCCTCAAATTGTTAAGTACCTCTAGACTGCCAGATGGTTTGTTGACGAGGACGATACCTGAGCCTCTCGACACCACATCAACGGGAGGACGTTTAGTCCGGACGGGATTTAGCGTGAAACAGACCCCCTTACACGCTGGTACCTCGGTGAAATTGGGCCTCGAATTTGAAACCCTACGACTCATGGCCTCCTGTGTTTCTGTGACAAAGATAACTAAAAAACGCTTTGAGCTAGATGGATGAAATTTGGTATATCGTCTTTAAACTACATTTTTAGATCTGTGCAAAAATTCTAGCAAAATCTGTTTGGAAGAAGCTCGACTGTTCGAATACGAGTGAAAATGGTAAGTACAAAGCGAAGAGAGCTAGATAAAATTCGGCTCCCAGATTTTCCATCTGTTGTTGTTGCTTATGGCACTTGTCATGGACAAGCCCCCACGCTGATTCAGCAGCAGATTTAAGTCGAAAGGAGCGTCTCTTGTTTTTCGAAGTAGCGCCAACTAGGGCCATGAGTACGATTTGCTTGCACAGCCCCTCTTTACAGGGGGACACAGTCACACATCGTACAGATAGCACACAGAAGTAAGACCATGCCCAAACAGGAACTCGAACCCGGGACTCCCAGAACACGAGGAAGACGCGCTAGCTCTGTGCCAGAAAGCCGGCTTCCCATATGTGTTGTAGATGTATATTAAATTTTGAGCCAAATGCAAAAAGGGATTGATCTTCGGTTGTCGGACTTTCAGAAACATGAAAATGAGGTAACTCAAAATCCCTCTGATTTTTATATACAAATTTGGTACGGGAATTTGAGGATATAAGTGGAATTTTGAGTCAAATTTTTGTTTCAATCGGTTGCAAAGCGCATTTAAATTACAAATTCGATTTTTGGGTTCTGTCAACTGCTAAGGATTGACCCTTTCACTACCGACCCGATCCAAACAATAGCACAAATTTTATCCTGGGGTGCCGTTTTCTATTACAAAAGAAAGATGGACGATGTAAACAGATAATATCCTTGATTATAACTCGTTTAATATCCTGTTCTCATTTTTTGAAACAGAAAATGGCCTGCCAGTGTAAAATTTATACGGCCGGTTGGGCCGGGTCTTTAGTTAAAGAGTTAATAATCAATAACTCGCCAAGGATGACGAGATAAAATCAGTAAAAATGCTAGATTCACTTAAAAGGTAAATAATTCGTAATTATTGCACAGCAGTGTTAGGCAAGGTGTTGTCTGGCATGCCAGAAAGTTTTGGGAAGACCCTTCCCGCTTTAACTTTGCTTTGCGAATAAAAAATAGAACCAGAAAGTATAATTCATATGACTGGCAGTTAACTTTCTTTATTTTCATCCTTACAAGAAGTTTTGATTTTGTAACTCTGATTTGCTTATTGGTTTTATTTACACTAAAATATATTTTCAAATACTAATCTATGATTAATTAATATAAAAAATTAATTAATAAAATTTTATACAAACAGATTCTAAGATTAATTTCCTTTGTAAAATTATTTTCGAAATTTTTATTTACAAACAAATTTAAATTTTGAGGCTGCCTTTTTGAAATTCAAAATGTCTACAGATTTGTAAAGTAACACGTTTTTGCAAGGGAAATAAAATTTACTGAAGAAATGATGGTTAACGCATGCTTTTGCAAAAACTAACGAGATGGGTCTCTGATATAGATTTTATCCTTTTTTCCCCGTAAGACATTGTAAACCTGGTAAGGCGGTGAATACTTTACTTAGTTCAAGTTGGGTAATATAGATATTTGGCTTGAATCTAGCTTTTTTATTCAAAATATTATGCAAATATGTATTATGGATGCTTTTGTGACCATCGATTGGAACAAAAAAATTGGCATGAAACTACAGTTGTGGTAATACACCGTTTTTTATTTATTTAAATTAATGCATTTACATGCATACGAAACTATAAGCCGATAAATAATCAAATCTTTGAATAATTTGTTTCAAAATTCGATAAGAATCTGCAGTTTAGATATTGCATGTGTACCAAGTTTTAACCGTTTAGTTCCTTATGTTTTGTAGTATTCGAATTCATTTGTACTCGAATAGCTAGACAGATAATCTTCTGAATGCATTTGTTCAGTTGTACTCGAATAGCCAGACAGATTTTTTCCGAACGGGTTTCTTTCAGTTGTACTTGAATAGCCAGACAGATTTTTCTGAAGGGATTGCGTTCAGAATTAGATCGATATCTACAAATTTGATCTAACATCCATATGCTAAATTACAGCTGTGTTGATGAAGGGTTTTCGCGTTAACATGCTCTTAGACAGTCGGACGGACTGAAACACATAATGTGAACATTGTGATTTATGATGTCTAAGATGTGGAAATTCGGGAAACTTTGAGTTCGAATTTTTTAAAGATTACGAATTTGTTAATGATTACAATTTTAATGATAACAGCATTCTCTACTATTCAAAAACTGAATTTTCATCATTTTAATATTTATCAGTTGGAAATGACTGCCTTTAAATAATTTGACGATTCATAATGAAAAACCTTTCAAAACACTCCACAAAATAAATCGTTGGATCTATACCTATCACATTTGAGGAGTAATTAATTCTTAAATAGCACTTTCTCAAAAGAAATCATTACAAATATTAAATTTTTTCCTCAACAATTCCGGAAAATATTATTATACAAAAATTATTCTCAATTTAAAATTTAAAAAAATTAATTTGCTCAGTATTATCTATTTTAAATTTTGTATAGACTTCCTTTATTAATTTTTGTTACTTTTCCGTTAGCCGGGCGGCAGTGAAAAATCGCCAAATAATGTAGAATTCTGCCAAATTTCTTGTAGCGATTTTCAAGCGAAAAATCTTTAAATAATACAGAATTTCAACAAATTTCTTAGGCGATTTTTCACTGCCGCCCGGATAACGGAAAAGTACCAAATTTTAAAAATTAGTTCAAGCACTTTTTAATAAAATTTACCTTTTTAAATGTTAGCTTTTATGCGCTTCGTACAGCGATGATATTAAATTTATTTCTGTGGTTTATACTATCGCTGTTTTAATTAAGATAAAATTTTTAGAAATAAAATAAAGCTAGACAAAACAAAAAAAGTCTAAATATATTAAAGGGCAATACACACAAAAGACGATTTGGACTAAAAGTTAGAATTTCTTTTAATTTTTTGCTGTAATACAAGAGCAAATAATGAATCGGCAAAAAAGAAATTGTGTTTTGTTGTAAAAAGTTTATTTTATGATCTTCTGAAATCGATAAAGAGTTACAATCGCCAAATTTCAGCCATCTGGCACAGTTCTCAGTCTGGGAGATAAATTTGCTTAAAAAAGCATCTAACATCTACATTTCATTTAGATTATATGTATGTGAAGTTTCTGGTGCGATAAATGAAAATTGTATTGATACTTTTTTTTAAATAAAGAGTTGTTTAAAATCTTACAAAAGTCATTATAAATCATAGATTAAAAGAGTAGATTTTGTTGTTTTCCATTACCATTCTGAAATTCAAGAATTATAATTAATGATAGTTGTTGACATATTAATTAGTTTTCTTTTTAATGCATCCTTAAACTTCTCTTCATATAAATTTTTAAAATGTAAAAGACGGTTATTCATATAACATTTTTCATTTTTTAAATTTTCACCACAACTATTTTCCATTCTAATATAAATGATTTATCCAAAAATTATACCTGGCCAAAACAAAATCAAGTTCGTATCTGTTGAATTGAATTTTCAACACCAGCTGAAGATTCCACGCCAATTGAGAAAACGCAAATGCGTGAATTTTCTACAGCAGTTGGGGTAACGAAATACAGAGTAGAAATTTGTCATTTTCTTTATTCTGTAACATTTTAATTCAAAAGTACTTCAAAATGAATCCGAAAAATCGATTAATAAACAATGTTTAGTTTTAAATGCATCAAATATGAAGAAAATAAAAAAAAATCATTTGAAATAATCGGTCGAAAACATGTTAAGCCTAACCTTATTAGCGTGGGGAAAATACAAACCGAATTCGTTACTTATTTGGCGGTGAGGAAATGAAGATTTTTGGCTAGAAAGTTAGTTTAGAATTAATTAAAACAAATTAATGAATTAATATTTGAAAATAGTGTATTAAGGTCAAATGTCATACACTACAAGTTTTTTTTAAAAAGTGTTATTGAACTCGAGTGGATGAATAAAACAATTTTTATTAACGATTAAAAATTTGAACAGTATATATA
>JAOUZG010025578.1:3367147-3387251 GCA_026289955.1 Argiope argentata
TTCAATTTCAGTTGAATTATTCTGGAAAACAAAATTTATACTAAAAATTAAATAAGAATCTTAAATCGTATCCTACTCAATCAATACTTGTGCATTGAGTGGTAAGTTCATTTATTTTTTGGCCTCAGGCGGTGAACGTAAAAGACATTGCTTTTAATAAAGTCAATTTTATTTCACATTTCAGAATCTTTAATTAATTAAATTAATAGGCTCAATTTTAGTCTAATTCCTTACTTTATTTACTTATTTTTTATCATGTCAGAACATGATGTTATTTTGGGAATGAGGTAGTCAAAAATCCGTAGGCGAAAAATTGAAATTTTACTATCTGCATTAGCATTTTGGAAAATCAGCTTTTAATAACGCGTTGTCATTTCATTTACAAAAGCTCTGATTAAAAAAAAAATAAGTTAATGACTACAGTAAATAAAACCTTGAAAAATGTCATTTTGAGCACGTTATTATATGAAATGAAATAAATAGGAAATGGGATATTTTTTAAAACAATCAATGCGAGAAAAAGTTTTTGGGATCGTTTGCAATACTAAAGTGACTCATTTGATGAAACCATTAAAATGAATACAAATATAATTTAACTCGCACGAGCACGTGGGGCTTGGCTGTTCAAGAAATGATGTTTTGACGTGATACATTGAAATATGCATGGCAGATTTCATTTTAATTTTTTAAATGTATTCTTGAATTATAAGACATAATTATTAGTTAATGATTTCCTTTCTTATTAATAAAAGAAATTAATCATTAGGATAAATTATAAGGAAATAATGGATTTAAAACAAATAGAGCACTAGCAATTATTATTTTAAAGGACCTATCAAGTGGAATATAGAATGACTACTTAAATGAATAATTAATATTTCTATGCATTATAATTAAACAATTAAGTTTTAAGTTAAATTTAATTAATTTTAATAATGATTTTATTAATTGATATAAATAATACTTTTAATATTTTTAAACTTCTAGAATTTACATTTTTTATAAATTTGTGTAATCGTTTGGCAGCAAGTTTAATAAAATTATTTATCGAACAATGGCCAGCAAACGATTTTAAATAGTTCCGAAAATGGGAAAACCGCCACTACATATACTTCTTATTTTCAGAGTCGGAAAATTCGAAGAGAAAGCTTTTTCTTCAAAAGATTTGGGCCTGGTCGCGAAAGTGGATGAAAAGATACGCTCGAGTACAGGTAGAAAAGAAAACAAGTCTGACGTCATGCCCATATGTTGACACTTGTTGCACCATCACTCGAGGATGCAGCTGAGTCAGCTTCGCCGTTAGTGCATTTATTCTGAGTACTCGGATTTTCTAAGACGATGAACTCATCGTGTGTCATAGGTTAGCTTAACTTTTAAGCGAATCATGTTCGTTTCTGTTCTTTCTTTTCTAAAGAACTGATAATGTTCGAAAAATAAATATTTTAATGTGAGAAAATGTAAGATTAAAATTCCAGTTTCGCTAGCGGTGTTTTCTTTTGATTATCTGATATGTCTCTAATTAAGTGTATAGTAAATAGGGGTCAAAGCATGTTTACTACTTTATTACCCTTTTTTTATGTGTTTTCTTGGGTACAAAGCACTGAGAAAAACATTGCCATTGCCAAAACGAAAAAAAAAAATCTATATTTATATTTTGATGCATTTTTGCGGATTGATTTTGCTTTTGTGATTATTTTAGGTTATATTGATAAATATAAAACGTTATTTTAGATTACTTTGATAAAACGTAGACAGTTAGGTAAGTGACATTTGGTACGAGATCTACAGCAAAATAATTTATCTGTATAAATTTTTGTAAAAATATATCATATGGAAAGTTTTTCGCTCTATCCATGTGCATAAGAAACATGACCCCTCCCCAAGTTTTGTTTAATCTAATTAAAGATATTCGTGGAACGCTTTTAAAAAAGTGTGGTTGGCGTCCATCTGTCAAGTTTAGTTTAACTTTATTGACTTCTCGCTGTAAAGCAACGGTAAAAGATAAGGCTATTTTGAGCCGAACCTCATAATTTTGAACCACGTTCAGATGCAGAGGACGACTCCTAAGCTGATACAAAGGTTCCAACAAAATAAACGAAATGGGTAAAATTCGATGTGCGATATTAATTACCCAAATACAAGATTAGCAAGTTAAAAAATAGATCAATATTTTACTCCAAATTTATCTACTCTCGATTGTCTCTTGATCTATTTATTTGCATGCAAAGGTGATAAATGAAGTATCAGGCCAGATGAATGAAATTTGGTTTGTGATTTTTGTTCAGAAATTGTGAATTTAGATCAAATTTTGATTTCAATCGAATCTGAGGAAGAGATTCATTGGAATAATGATTCATTTCTATGCATGATTCAAAATAAAGGAACTATATTGTGGAAACACACGAGAAAGTTCTTTGAACAACGTTTCTGTTGTTATACTTACTTACCAACCGAAGCGTGTGAAATGCAATTTTTGTTAAAAAATATTTGTTTGAAAAATTCTACAATTTTTTATTATTAAAAACTCCGTTAAACATTTGAATGAAGCAATTTCTACCAACATTTCTTTTCAAGCAAATAAAAAGGAAAAGCGAAAGACATGCTCTAATAACTTTTTTCGCTCCTCCGCTACTGTTTATAGCCATTAATATTAATAATAATTAAAGTCAGTCACCCCGTTACCATAGAACTAAGCCGTATAACAGAACACCGTCCGTGGTAGGACACGAACATGCAATCTTCTGATTCGAACTCAGACGTCTGATTTATTAGGCATACTGTAGAGATATTAGCATTTCAATATGATTTAAAAAAAGAAAATTCAGGGTTCAACTTTTAATGAAAATTTCTAAGAATAGAAGAAAAGGTGCTTAAATTGCAAATCGAAGAAATGTTTTGTTGCTTAATTGAATAACCTATTCTTCAGAAATGATGCTTTTTCATGATCATAAAATCTTTCACTGCCAGACTGGCAGTCGTGTAAGGAAACAACCTTTACATAGCTCAAATGCTTTTCCTGATGGTTTGAATTCTGTGCGAAAGAGAGCGGAAAATTTATTTTTATAAAAAGATTTGTTCTTTTATCTGTAATTAATTTATAACACATGAGATGTATTGGATTCTAAAAGTATCATGGAATTAGAATTGAAAATAATTTGACATTGAAATTATTAAACATTAAAATATTGACACTGAACTTTTATTAAAAGATAGAATAATGAAAACAGTTGGAAAACTTTTAAAAAGTTACCGGATATTTGTTATATATCTGGTGACCAGAGATTCAATAAGGAACTATAATATCACACAGACCACTGTACATAAATTGTTTAAACTCGGAAATAAACAATATTAATTACCAAAATTAAGATGTGTACCTTTTTTCTGTAATTGGAATAAAACATATTTATTCACCCGATTTTTTTTTGTCGTTTCATTTTATTTTTAAGACGCTTTTTTTCTGGCCACCTCGTAATTTATAATTTTTATATGTTTTTTTTAAACTTCAAAACTGCTAATTTGATAGACGATAAATGCACATCCAAAGTTTAGCCTTTTGCATATTAGACGCGATGATTGGAATACAGAACAAACCAAACAGGCGTAATTTGCTAGGTTATTTTATCTTCAAAATTATACGTAAACAAAAAATGCTAAATAAAGACATCCTCAGATTGATTATCTGTATATTTGTTAGCATACTTTACAATGGAATGGTTAAAAATGCTATAAGTAAGGAAATAGAACGATTAATTACACGTAAGTAAATATTAAGTTTATTAATTAGCGACATTTCAGTTGGAAAAGCATTCGATATGCATAGCAGATTGTCATTGTAAACTGCAAACGAAATATGTAAGCTGAAAATAAATAAAACAAATGTTAGTTGAAGAATTCCTTTAGCAGGTGGGGAAAAAAATCTGCCCTTGTCATCTGGAAACGAAAGCTGTCTGTCACGCGTTCTGACACAAGAAAACAATTTCGTTATTTCTCCAACATCTGCCGCTGAGAGGAACGATCTGAAACTACTGGCTGTATTATTCCTATATCAGGCAGTGCTTTCAAACGAATTTAATTTGTCTTAAAATAATATTCGGAGAGGGGAATTCTGGTTCGACAAGAAGATATTTCCTGCATTTCTAAAAAAAATTTGTACGTAAAAACGCATAAATTTTGGAATACAAAAATGAATAAAAAAGAAAGACAATTCCATTTCCGAAACGGATGGATTTGGTCTCCCCAAAACTTTCTCGCATACTTTCTGATAAAGATGTCATTCCCTTGCCTATCTATGCTTAAAATATTTAACCCTGGCCTGGATTCGGATGTTACGAGTACTCAGATTTTTATTTACGGAAACCTGTACATGAAAGTTGTATGGTTTGTAGTGAAGCAAAGAAAACCAGTAATAGTGTTTAACTGAATTAGTAACTGTAACAGTGATTGAAGAACAATAGTTATGCAAGATCGATCTTTTGGCTTGAAACTAGTGATGTCCATCCTGAAATAGCCCTCATATTTCATCAGAATGAAATACTAATAAAAAAAATTTCAACGAAACAAAAAATTGCTAACTTAACCCATTGACTGCCAGACATATTTAGAGCGTCTTGCCCTTGGTGACAAGGTTTTATTTTGAAGAATGCAGGAAAGTTAACAAAATATAATTATATTAAGTTACTGATATAATATTGTAATAGCATTTACAGTAATTTTTATTGAAAAAAAAACAATACGAGATAACTCGTAGCTGGCGTCACTGATAAAAATTCTTGTGCCGGTTGCCGAGAAAGACGAGTTATCTCGTATTGTTCTTTTTTTAATAAAAACTGCAGTAAATGCCATTACAATATATCAGTAACTTGTATATATATATATATATATATATATTTGTACAAAGGAAAAAAAGATGTAAAAACGTAAGGAGACTAGACATTTTTGTCCACAGTGCCCCGAGAAGCAAGCACTTTCCGTTGATCCTTGTTTTATAGTTTATCATATTCAGCAACAATAATAAAAATATTTTTAAATTTATGTAATACTTTCATATATGTATAAATATAATTATTATAATCTAATCGTCTAAGTTATAATTTTTATAATAAAAATTGAATATTAATACGTTTTTTTTACTCCATATAAATTTTTCATTCACCTTTTAAAAATATTTTTAACTAAAATGGCCATTTGTAATTAATCTAAAATTGCAACAAGCCCTACGAGCTATCTCGTATCTGGCAGTTTTGATACTCACGCTAAATACGAGATATTTCGTAGCTGGCAGTCAATGGGTTAATAAAATATCGTAAAAAATTCACATGGCAACCATAGTATGAGATTAGCCGTGAAAGAAAAACATCACTTCCAAAAACTGACAAAATTTCGAGTGGCATTTTAGGAGACTTCTGTCAAAGAAACAAATTAAAAAAATTGTGATCTTGCCAGGAGACTTCTGAGAAACCAGTTATATTCTCCAGATGCCTCAGGATTTTTACTTTTTATATTAGAAATCTACTCATCGTGTGTAAAAATAGAGAGGGGATCCTTAATTTTGAAACAGAACCAAGGCTATTGCAAAAAAGAATAAATTTAACCTCTAGTTGCCCTAAATATTAATATAGAGTTATTCATTAAGAAGAAACAGGTTTAAGAACACATTTGAACGAACAAAACTTATACGATATATTACTTGCCAAGTGAAAGTATACGTTTTGTTCGAAGCATTCCATGAAAATTATTCACTCGTTCGTTTCATTACTTATTCTATAAACGTCTAATCGGAAGTCCATTTCTTGCCACACCCGCTGGCAGTAACTGATTTCTGGTTATTGAACTTACCGCTGAAACAATTTTATCTTGCAGATCTTGAAATGTGGCAGACATTAATTTCAAGCATACGCCGTAACATTGTCGGTCAAATTCCAAACTCTCTGCTTCATATACTGGTGGATTTCTTATGATTAGGTGTTCGAAAGTAGTTAAGATATTATTATGAATTGTGTGTAAATTAGATGTAAATATTGTAAACATTTCTGAATTGTTCTGTAAATATTGTAAATAGTTAAATTGTATAAAATTAATTGTAATGGAGTCGTGCGTCAGCTAGAAAAGACCATTCTAAGGGAATTTACAACAGAAGAGCACCATATTTAACCAATTTGGTGATATAAGCGGGTTAGAGACATAATGAGGTCGCTAACAATTTTTACTACACTCTAAAATATGCAATAGAAGCTAAGAAATAAAGATTTGCTCTTACAGAATATTGGAGAAATTTCCAGACTTACCTGGAAGAAACGCGCCGTTTATAGATTTGCCCCGCCCACTTCAGTGGGACGCTATTTAAGACTCGCCTTAAAGGCGGGAAGTTCAGTAGAGTTCGGAGAGAAGCTACTTGATTAGTTGAGCTGGAGAAAGAGTCTCTTTTATCGCTGTTGTGCGGGTCAATAGCTTCTCTGTTATTTGGAATTAGGAAATTAAGTAGAGTTAATTTGCTGTGAATTTTTGTAGCTTGATTTGCGAATATTTAGTTAAGCATTTTCATAGACAATAAAGTCTGCACCTTCTTATCTTTCTGGTTGGAGAATTACTACTACTAGTATTCATAACAATATACTCATTGTTTTTATCTAGCATACGAAACCCCCAAATGTTTTTCCCCTTTGTATATATAATCATCTTTTACGAATATTTTGTACCGTCTGTAAGCCTATTTATGGTTTGGTTTCTCTTTGTTGAATTTACAACGAAGTACACAATGCATTGCCACAACGGATTCACCTTTTGTGTATACAACCATCTACCGCGAGTTTCTTTATCATCTGTGAATCTGTTATTGAAGAGGAGGCTGTTTGAGGAGTTTGCAACGAAATGCAGGCTGAAAAAGTGGTTCTTTGACGAGTTTGTAGCAAAATACATTCTGCAGTGCAACAATGGATTGACTCTTTATATATACGACTTCTTCTTCTTTTGTACAGTCGACCACCCCGCCACCACTGAACGTAGCAGTATCGACAGGATTTGTTGTGGCCGACTGTGGACTGTTACGATGTTCATCCTTACAATGACCGAATCTGTCAAATAGATATCCTCTTCGAGATAATTTTCCCCTAAGTGTTTATATATACAACTATCTTCTAAGAATTTCTTTACCATCTAAATCTGTTAATGACTTTGGGGCGCTATGTTTAATTTGCAACAAAATGGACGCTGTATTGCCACAATGGATTCACCTTTCGTATATATAACCATCTTCTGCTATTTTCTTGAGTCATTTGTGAAGGAAAAGACTGCTTTCTATTGAATTTTCAACAAAATGTCTGCTTCATTGCAATATGTAATTCTTTTTTGTATAGAAAACCACCTTCTACGTATCATTTGTGTAGTTGTTAATGAAAAGGCGACTTTTTGAAGAAATGCACGTTGCATAATAACAATGGATTCACCTTTTTCATACACAACCTTCTTCTACGGTTTTTCATGCACCTGTTAATGACTTTGCTGTGCTTTTTAGAATTTACAACGAAATGCACAATGAATGCATTGCAGCAGCGGTTTCTCTGCCGGCGTCCTGACACAGAGGGAGAGCGTCTTCGTTGTTATCTGGGCTTTCCAGATTCGAGTCCCGGCCAGGGCATGGTACGTTCGGTGTTCTATCTGTTAATTGTGTGAACGTGCCCCCCTCTAACAAGGAATTGTGCAAGCGAATGAGATAAGTGTGTGTCATCTTCAAATGCGCTAGAAGCCAGACTTCTGCCTACTGGTGCTCAAAGATCCATACCCTCAGAAGCTACTGCACCCTTCTTTCCATTGTAAAGCGGACACGTCATCATCATTAGTGGATTAACCATTTAAATACACAACGTCCCATGAATTTTGTGCACCATATTTAATCCTAATTTGGTCACTCCCTTCCCCCCCCCCACGAAGGCATACTGTTTAATCTGACTGATCAGTATTGATGGAAACAAAGGTTGAGTAACTATAAGTCATCACGACCATGGTACAACGTTTCTCATGCCTAATTTCCCGTAATTGGTAGGGGGTAGCCAACTCTCATCATTCACTGTATCCACACGGGTGGTGAGAACAATCCCCATGGTGGAAGCTTCTCATTTTTATATCTGATGTAACCCCAGGTAGTATTTTGTACCATCTGTTTGTTGATTAATTGATCTTTGTTGTATTTGAAAAGACATGTACGTTACATTGCAACAATTGATTCACCTTTTGAATGCCCAACCGCCGTCAACGAATTTCATGGATAATCTGTAAATGTATTAATGACTTGTCTGCTATTTCTTGAATTTGCAAAGAAATGCACAATGGATTCACCCTTTACATATAGCAGCGCAAAGAAAGGATTTTTCGTGAGGTATCGCCATTTTTCTTGAATAACAACAACTAGAGTCTTAACGGAATTAATTGAATAGAAAAATAAGTAAATAAACACAATTTAGATTTTTTTTAAATGTCTAAAGATATATTTGTTAATTTTTGGATCTATTGTCGTTCATTATAAATAAATATTTTAAATCTGATCCATTTTGAATTATCTTGGCTAACGAATTAATAAAATGATATTGATCACGAATATAGCACTACAGCAGGCAACCCTATATTTTGTAGTACTGATTTTAGAATTATATTTATCAAAAATACTTACGAACAACAAGTCAGCAATTGAAATTATGAAATACAACAGACTCTCAGCTATTAGGTAAGTATCAAACCACCGGTGTCTTAGCATAGGAGTAGTGCTTCTTCCCCTTGATCTAGGTGTCACAGGTTCGAGCACTGGCTTGGGCAAGGTTGTTCTTCTGTTTTCTATCTGTGAGGCGTGTAATTGTGTCCCCCCTTTAAAAAGGGGATGTTCAAGCGAATGTGACGATATAATTAGCTAAATCGTACACTTAGCCCTGGGTGGCGCTATTAAAAAAAAGAGAGTCTCACACGGCTTAAATTGCTGACAGGACGCTGTCAACGGGCTTGTAAAGTGCTTTAAGTAACAACAGATGTCAGAGCAAAAAACTGCCGTATTAATGAAAGTGTTGCATTAATAGACTGGAAATGAAGACTATTTTAATAACAAAATATTTAATGCCCTTTTTACAGGGAAAATAATGTTGTACGTATGTATATGTAATGATATTTTAAACTCGTAACTTTGCTCCTAATTAATTTTTACAGCCCTATCTTAATTTAGCCCATAGTAATATCATTCTAAAATATTCTCTTATTTCCTTATCCATTCCACTTGTTCTAATTAATTAATTCAGCAGAAGCTGTGTAAAATTGCTGAAATAGCTAAACGCCGGCTGCTTTCCCACACTCCGTGTGAGAGAAGAAAATTGTCCAGACAAGCACATTCCTTTAAAAAGATCCCTGTGTTTCCCTTACCTCTTATGCGTGTGTCATGGAAATCCCCACTGAAATCCAAGTTTATAAGCTCTATAAAAAATATTTATCCCTATCAAAGTCTTGGTATTAAGACCAGGGATAATGATTTCCCGCCCTTTTTGATCCCCTGCATTTTGAGACTTCAAAATCCCCAAACCAAAACAACATCATGTTTTTAACACGATTTTTAAAAAAGGCAGCAAAGAACATCGTCGCAATTTCTTATTCACCAAGTGTGGGTTTTTTTTTAACCATCTGATACGTCATATCTACATCTACTCATAATTTCGATCTTTTGAAAAATCTGGTGATTTCAGATATAAGCTTATCACTTTCTTCAATATTTATAGTTTTTTTGTCTTGGTGTCAGAACAAACATTTTTTTTCCTTGGCATACTTTTGTAAGCAGTAAGCATACAATGATCCAATTTATATAATTTTGCCGAAAAATGTGACATGTTATCTTTCACCTGCTCGGCAAATCTTGGCGACTCTTTTTTATTTATTTATTTATTCAAGCGAATAGTTTCAACAATAGCGGTGTTCTTTTGAAGCTAGAGATGCACTCATAAAATAATTATGTACGATGACATTTCTTCTATATAACAATACTCCCACAGCTTTTGTCTCTTTGGAACATAAATATTTTCTCCAAAACTGTATAAATAATATTAAAAATGTGTAGCATACTAATCATTTGTATAAATATGTATTTGGTATAAAAAATTTATAGATCAAATGATCCTTTGCGGTACATAAGAAAAATTACATATATTTCTGGGTAATAATAATAACAAGAGAGCAGTGAATATTGAAAATAAACAAATAAATAGTAAAAATAGAGGGGTGAATATTGAAAAATATGTTTAATGTCAATACAACTGCCAAATTTGATTGGCAGAAAATTAACATTATTTCAACGAACTTTTAACAAAAAATTCAAAAAGGGTCATTTGACCCGACGTAGTAGGTTTATTGATAAGAGTAATCCGTATCTTTGTCATATTAGTTAGTCACCAAAGACGATTAGTTACAAAATAAAGTTCCCCAATTGGCGTTGAAAATTCACGCATGCGCAGTGTGTTGTAATTGTTGACAACTGTGTTTTCATTTTAATTTAAAGCTTAAAAATTCTGTATATGTTGCTGTTGTATCTTTCTCAATCTCTATCGATATATAAAAAAGACTGGACTTGATTTTAAAGAAATATGGTCTTGATTTGCGGTTTTGCTTTTTTTCAGTTGCACATTGTAAGTAAATTGTTTTAGGTCACTTGTCTGTTTTTCCATGTGCACGAAGTCACGGACAAAAACTAGTTATTAAATATAAAAAAGAGGGTAAAAAATTTTATTTTAAACATCGTTATGCATTAATATTCTTTCAGCAGATAATAGATAGGGATTTTCAAATGTTTTGAAATATTTGATATTAAATTTGCATGAACAACAAAATGGACACTTAAGTGATCTCCCTGAAACATTCTCAGAAAATTATTACATATCATTTATATATTTAATATATTACATATATTTAATTTATTACATATATTTAATATATGTAATAAATTTGTAATGAATGTAATGATATGTAATAAATATGTATATTATTATATATAAATATATAAATTTATATATTTTATTTATAAATCATTAAACTGATGATTAAATTAAAAATATCCTGAAATATTAACAAAGTTTATTAATTAAAAGAGGTTTCTTATAATGTGCATTATAGGGTCATAAATCCGCCGTTTCAGCTATTAGAGTGGTGTTGTTTTTATCTTATAGCACTTTCCAATCCCGCTGATAGCACTGTTAGCGATTTAAGCAATTGAGCGTCTCTTTTTTTTTCTGTTGCTCTAACTAAAATCAAGAGTACGACTTAGCTACACACACACGTCACAAACATTTATTACGGGGCGGACTACATAATGCATTTCATTCATTCATCCACAGATCGTAATTTAGATCTGGAGCAGAGAGCGATCACCTCTGACCTAGTACCCCCCCAGTGGTATTACTCTCGCCGTGGAGGACACATACACACACGGAGAGTCTTTGGCTGGTGGGTTCGAATTTGCAGCCCAAGGGATGCGAATCTAACGCCCTACATACTATGCTATCCCGGTCCATTAGAGAGATAAAAATTATTAAGTGAAGACCTGCGAACAGAAATCGAAAATGAATAGTTTTAGAATTCTGATATTTGGTTTTAAAAATATGTATGAAGATAAATAAGATTTCACTAAGTATTAAAAAAAATTCTATTTTAAATTGAGTAATTAATTTAATAATCCCTAAAAAAATTCCGACTGATATATTTAAGTCGATGGGTGGCCGAGAAGAAGACACTTTTGCATTTTCGACTTTGATTTATTCCATCCCAGGAAGGATAATTTATGCACAAAGCATAAGGGGTAAGAAATACACCAATCTATATCGTAACACGACTATAGAAGAGAAAAAGAGCGAAATTTTCCCTTTAGTGGTTTTTACAATGAGATTTTAATAGGGATACTTTTACACGTGTCGATTTATTAAAGGAAGATTAAGACATCTTTACGAAGAATGATATTTATTCTTTCACTCGGAGCGTGAGGACTTGCTGAATTCAGCAGTTTTACAGAGCGTGTGTAAGAGTTAATTGAATTAAAAAAATGGTGAAATTAGATTAGGAAAAAAGTAAAAAATTTAGCATGAATTTAATATGGGCTAAATTAAGATAAAAATTTGGAAATCAATTAAGACTCAAATTAGATTAAGAGATATCAGTACATATATATCGAGAAAGAGATTTTTAACTAATCGTCGCTATTACATTGATGCAAGATATTGATTATTCCTTTTTCAATTCCTGCTATTCGTTCACACTCTCTCTATAAATATTCATATCTTGTTCAAATTTTCGATCGTTAATAAAATACTTTTTATTCATCCACTCAAGTTCAAATACATTTTTTTTAACTTGCAGTGGATGACACTCGATGTTAATACAGTTTTTTTCAAAATTCATTCATTAAATTTAATTAATTTTTATACTTTAATAGAGTTTTAGCAGTTAGTAATGAGAATTGAAATCAACAGTAAGTAGCCCATTCGATAAAATGCGAGGATTTCAGTACTTTCCACTTGTCTGTGTAGAATGCGAGTTCAGTTCATGCGAAAATCAATATTTTTTATATATTTTTATTAATTGTAATTATTTAATATAAAGTAACTAAAATAAAAAAATTTCTTTGTTGATCTAAATAGGAATCGTTAAAAAAATTATATTATTTGTTTTTACTTCAATGAAATCATTTTATGCTCATAACATGAATATGACGTGAAATGACCTCACTCCAATAAAACGAAGCATTTAAAAAATGTACTCTATCATATTTTATTAATTCTCACTGAAGTTACACCCCATTTATTTTTACCGTTAATGAAATACAGTTAAATTTTAATTCTATCTCACCAAAATATTGATACAATTTTTTGAATTCCGAAAAACTAGGTAATGCTGATAATATTACTACTATATTAATACATATAACAGATAACTATGTCATCTGGGTTTATGGATAAGATTAATGCTTTGTTTAGCTTGGCTATCAAGCCAGAGGATTCCAAGTTATTTCTAGACATTTCTTTCTGCTTCAGGACTTAGAAATGTCGGTCAGTCGGACCAAGCGTTCGGAAAAAAGGAATAAAAATGACTCAAATGACAAAAGATCCATTACGTATGCCGTCTTTGAAGGTCAAACGTCAGCAGAAAAACCAGACGCGAAAAAATATCTGTATCCGACTATTTGTGTTACGACCTTGAAACATGCAACCGGCCAGGCACAAGGCGTGGACACCATTTTGTTACGTCACGGTGTTAACAAAAGCTGCATTTCCTGTTATCTGCCTTTATAAAAATTGTTCACACGCCGCTAAACAATGATTCATGAATTAGTTACAAATAGTTACGTTGAACTTGGGGATAAAAGCAATTTTCAAATGATTTGCTCATACTTTATTTATATATTTGATATCTAATTGAAATGAAACCTGTTTAGTATTTTGTTGAAGGGACTGCCCCAAAAATGACGTTGTAACGTTACAGAAATACCAATTCATCTCTTCTCAAAATGTGATAAACTATTTCTTAAACAGATTGCATCAAGTTGTTTCTTCGGTCAATGAAATTTCATCATAATTCTTGCATATCATTAAGCTCATAATTACGGATAAAATTTGTTAATATAAAATATTTTGCGATTTTTATTTGTTGTTGTTTTATATGGCACTTGTCATGGACAAGCTCACTGAGGTAGTCAGTGATTTAAGCCTAATCAGCGTCTCTTGTTTTGTAGTAGCAACAACTAGGACCAAGAGTATGACCGTTGCTACTCACGCATCACATTCGCTTGCACAAATTGTTTTTACTGGGGGGGAGCGGCACATTCACACACCTCACAGATAGAACGCACTTTCTCATATACACAGTATCGATAAAATATAGTAATCGGCAAAAATTCAAACTCGAAATTGTGAGGCTTTTCCACATTTTGGAATACCCCGAGTACGAAAAACATATTTTTGGAAAATGTTCGTCTGTCTGTCTAAGACGAAGATAACTCAAAAACGCTTTGAACGAGACGGTTAAAATTCGGTATACTATCTTCACACAAAGTTTGCAGATTTTTATCAAATTTTGAGTAAAAACTGATGTGAGGAAGTCTTAGCACGATAATTACAAAATAAAGAGAGCTAGATAGATAAAATTTAGTACACAGATTTAACATCTGTAGTGTATACATCTATTTAACTTTGAGTCCAATCCAACTATGAGTTGACTTTCTGTCTGTCTGTACTTTCAGAAACATGTAAACGCAATATTTCAAAAACGCAATGACCTAAATATATTATATTTGGTGGAGGCTTCCTGCAAAAGTGTAAGCATCTTCCCCGAGAGCTAGGCTATTCGGGCATGATTGTTGTTCTGTGTTATAGTCTTCCCTCCCTCCTGTAAAAAGAGGCTGTGCAAGCGACCGTGACGTACGCTACTTCAAAAACAAGAGACGTTCATTCGGCTTAAAATCGGCGACGGCCGTCAGCGCTTGTCCACGGCAAGTATCATTCATAACCACATACTAAATTTGGTACTGAATTTTGTGATTTCTTGTGCAATTTTATGCCTTATTTTTGTTTCAATAGGCCGAGTAAAACGTGTCTAAAACACAAATTCAATTTTTTAATTATATTTAAGCATTCAGGGATTAATCGCCAAATAACTCGCCTGGGATAACATTATAGATTCAATAAAAATGCAAAATGCATGCCACAAAGTTAATATTTCGTAACTGTTGTTCTCCCATGGATTATAAGGCGTTTTCTGACATGACAAGTTTATTAAATATTATGCGAGAAAGTTTTGAGGAGAACACTTCTGTTGGTTGTTTTCTTGCATACAACGAGAAAATATTGAAAGCATCGAAAAATTCGAACTTGGTACCTAAATGGAATTTTAGGTTTCAAATTTCCTATTGTCCTCGAAAATACAATTATGCCTATCTGTCGGTCTGTCCGCCTGTGAATATAGGCTCGAAAACGCTTTGAACTGGATGTATGAAATTTGGCATTGGGTTTAGCAACCAGTTTATAGACTTCTATCAAATCCTGATCTGTTGCAAAAAATGGAAATTTGTTTATTTGTCGGCCAGTGTAAAAATGAATATGTTCAACAAAACGGTATGAGCAAGTAAATATAAAATTTAATAGAAAAAAATTCTAATATTTAGAATTAAAAAAATTCTAAAATACTGATATATACTAAATTTTTAATCATAACCGTCAGATGGTTGACATCTGTTTGTCTGTATATTCGCAAGTATGAAAATGCGATACATTAAAAATGTAAAATCTAGATAAAGCTTTTAAAAAGAGACCGAGTGTATTTTGTAAAGAGATCATATGTTTTGGTATTTAATATACGATCTCATGTTTAACATTATTTTTTCTGCCATATTTTTGGACTACATTATTTTTTATTTTATACTTCGTAATATTGTAGAGGAAACGGAATAAGCACATATAATTTGTGTAATTTATGGCAGAAAAACTTTAAATTCGGCTTAATTATTGATTAATCAACATTATAATTAAAATATCAAAAATGTGAGGTGCATGCGAGGCGGTTTTAAGGAGACCATCCACACTGTGCCTTCCCCTCCACCCTAGTTTCAAGATTTAAAACCTAGAGATTAAAAACATTTTTTATGATTGCAGCTCTTTACCTTTGTGTACTTGGTAACTAAGGTATTTAATGAAAGTTTTGCTTCATTTATTTTTGGTAACCAAGATATTTAATAAATGTTTTGCTCCATTTATTTATAACTTTCATCAAAAAATCCATTTCACTGGATTCGCAACGTGAAGTTCAGGCACACGCACGATGTGAGCACGTTTTTCGACACGTGCTTATTCTGCGTGAGAACAGTTCAATGAAGAGTTAGGCAATCTTCTCCAGATTTAGAGTTCTTTGTTGCATATTAAGGAAATAAAAGAATTCAGCTAGATATCCTCTGAATTTAATTCTTATGAAATGGGTTAAAATAAAGAGAAAAGCAATGTCATACGAAAAAATAGAATTAGGAAGGCATTATCAAGGTCGTCCAGTTTATGGCATTAAATTTTTAAATATTAATGGAGAGTTTCTTGAACTTAAAGTTTATTTTAGATGTTAAAATACTACAACCACATTTTTGGTTGCGAAATTATTTTGCGACTACTTACATACATACAATTCAAAAATAAAATAAAAACATAAGAGGCAGTAGTTGACGAATAAAAATACTTTAGAAGTGGAGTCCTTTCCCGATTTTTATGTTAGCGTCGTAACATGATGAATTGAATCGAGTAAGGATTTTGGGGCTTTTTCCCTTTGATATATGTTGAAAGCTTTATAAGCCAGATAACAATTTCCTGATACAAGTAATTACTTTTGTCTAGTGGCTATGTTACTCGGCTTCAAATGATAACATTACGAAATCGCTCATAATCTTCCATTCACTCACAATGGTGACCCGTGACCATGAATAAGCAACATTCTACAGCTGTTGTGGCGTCTTCTACCAGCTGCAAAAGTCTTCAGGCGCATTAAATACAACAACAAACATCGCTATCAACAACTCACATACCATAAACTTACGCAAAAATTCATAGTTGGGAGAGTATGCGGTGAGAACTTCATAAGTCAAATAACAAATAATTACTTTTGTCAAAGTGGCTATGTTACTCGGTTACAAACACTAACATCATGAGTTCGTTCCTAGCGCAATCTAACCTTTCAGTCACATATATATAAAGTTCGATACTTAATATAAATCTTTGATTTTTGATAGCCGCTAAAAAAATCATTAAGCATGTTGTTGCAATTTTACTTTTTTGTATGCTTAGTATAAAAAACTATTGCAATCTTCAAGGTATTCGAATTCGAGATTTTCACGAATCTCCTTTTTTAAACTTTTCAGAGTTTGAAAACTTAATTTTGACAGATATCCGCATATCTGGCTGCATCTAATTATTTTTCGGAGTGCGAAGGGTTAAATTTTATAATTAGGTATGATTTTGGTTTTTATAGAGCTATACATGACCTGTATTTATGTATTAGAGAGGGAGTAATGTTTATGACTTCGGACCCCCATGCATTTTTTTCATGTTAGATTCCGATTTTGCAGTGTAATTATATTTCGCTTATCTTATAATGCTAAACGAGAAATTTTTGGATGTATATAAATTTATTTTGTGTATCTTGGAAGTGATTCAAATTTTATATTTAGGTACAGTTTTGCTTTTTAATTTATATGTATAAATGTACTTCCTGAAAAAGTGCGATTTTACACACACGCACACAAATATTTTTTTAAAATTAACCATTAAAGATTTTTTTTCTATTTTCTCACATGCTGCCGATATTATATAGCTCTGTCTCGCAAATGTTTGTGGGATGTGCATTGTTGTCCTAGGATGATAGCCTATGGATATCAAAATTTTGTGAAATGGCACTGGTGGAAGTGAAATGAGGTAAGATAAAGAAATATGATCTGTATCTTAATATTTTCTCCAAAAAAAAAAAAAAAAACTCCACATGATTTTACAAAAAAAAAAAACAACTAAGTAAATTTGTTGAACGAAGTTTGATCTTCCAGATATTATAAGTTTAAATAAACATGCATTGGGGTAAAAAAAATTCACAGTTAAGTATATGTTGATGGCGTGTCCACTTTACAACGGAAGGAGGGGTGCAGTAGCTTCTGATGGTATGGACCCCTGAACACCTGAAGGCAGAAGTCTGACTTCTAGCTCATTTCACTCTAATTTTTATCACTTATTGTTATGTTATATGTCTGTGTATTTTGTCTCTTGTATGTTTCTTTCCAACAATGTTACAACACTGTGTGATTTTTTTTTTTAGTTTTTAATAAAGTCCACCTACATCTATACAAAACCGGAAAGGGGCCATTTGAGCCCTAGAAACGGAGGGGTGGTGTGGTGTTAAGCTCATATGAAGATGACACACACTTATCTCACTCAATTGCACAATTCCTTTTTATAGGAGGGCACATTCACACTCCTCACAAGTCGAACGCAGTAGAACGATTATACCCTGACCGGGACTCGAACTCGGGACGCCCAGAACACGAGGAAGATGAGTAATTCTATGCCAGCACGCCGGCTGCTTGAGAAATACATTAATATACATAAAGTATTAAGAATTAGAATTGAACAACCCACAATATTTGTTAACAACTGAATGAAAGGTATATTTTCATTATGTAAAATATTCAATGTCCGAAAATAAAAGTATTTTTTGAAAAATGTCTATTTTTCAATAAACATGATAACTCAAAATTGCTTTGAGATAAAAGCGGATAAAATTTGATGATGATGTCATGTCCTTTTTACAGTCGAAGGCAAATTCAACAAACAGCAGGCAAGTCATTAATATATTTACAGATTATTCATGAAATTCGTAGACGGTGTTTAGGCATTCAAAAGGTGAATTCATTGTTGCAATGTAGCGTACATGTCTTTGCAAATTCAATAAAGATCAATTAAGCAATCAACAGATGGTACAAAATACCACCTGGGGTTACTTCAGATATAAAAATGAGAAGCTTCCACCATGGGGATTGATCTCGCCACCCGAGTGGATACAGTGAATGGTGAGTTGGCTACCTCCTACCAATGACGGAGACGTAGCCATGAGAAAGGTTGTACCATGGTCGGTGATGGCTCTTAATTGAACAACCTTAGTTTCCACCAGCACAGGTCAGTCCCGGTCAGGGCATGTTGTTCTTCGGTGTTCTATCTGTTAGGTGTGTGAAAGGCAGATTAAACAGTGTGCCTTTGAGGGGGGATGGCCAAGTTATGATTAAAGATGGTACAAAAAATTCATATCGGACGACGTGTATTTAAGGGGTTAATCCACTGATGATGGTGACGTGTCCACTTTACAACGGAAGGATGTGTGCAGTAGCTTCTGAGGACATGGGCCCCTGAGCACCTGAGGTCAGAAGTCTGACTTCTAGCTCATATGAAGATGATACACTCTTATCTCATTCAATTGTATAGTCTCTTTTTTCAGGAGGGCACATTCATACACCTCATAGATAGAATTCAGAAGAACAACTCTGCCATGACCTGGACTCGAACCCAGGACTCTAAATCACGTGGATGAAACTCTACCTCTGTGCGAGAGGTAGTAAGTGTATGTTTTAAAACCTATAAATAAAACTGATAAATAACTGATAATTTCAATCTTTGTTTTTTTTTCTCTTTTTTTCACATTTTTATAAAAATTTACCAATTTCACACACCTCACAGATAGGACTCAGAAGAGCAACCATGTCATGACCTGGACTCGAACTCGGGACACCCAGTTCACGAAAATGACGTTCTACCTCTGTGCCAGAATTGAAACTTTGTTATTTAATGAGCTTTTAATAACAAAGTTTCTAATTGGAACAATGAGAATTAATTAATGAAAAAAAGGACTCGACTGTTTATTTATCAAGCATCTAGCAGCGTCCTTGCAGTCAGCTCTTGAAACTGCATCCAACCTGCTCCTAAGTCATTAGCGGCTTTCCGAAAAAGAAAATTTCCCAATGCTTAAGCGTGCGGTCGGAAATGACTAAAATGCCTTTGAGGTCACATCCATTTAAAATGCATCATTGTTCTCTCATTGTTAATGAGAAGATAGCTTTTTTCTCTCTATTTCCGTGCGAGATCTCTTCGTTGAAGTGGGCGGACTGCAAATCAACGTTCTCTTTCACGGCAATTCGAGTTTTTTTTCCAAATGGAATGTTTGGTGAATAGGTAGTGCAATTCATAAGGTCACCCGCATGGAATTGTGAAATCGTGAAAGGGTTTTGGAATCGCCTTATCTGCAATACGTTGGTAGTAAAAGGTGCAGTCAAAGAAGTGGTTACGTCAGGATAGTAGGATATCATTAGGGCTGAATGGTTCAAGAGCCAGATTTAGTGGTGACGTCAGATGAATGGTATTCTTAGAATTCTGATGATTAATTAGCAATGTCTCAGGCAACTGAACTTGTCGATGAAATTTTGAAACATGTCGAAATAGAAATAAAGAATTTTTTCCCTGCTGATTTCGAACTTCTTCTAATATTATATTGAGAAATGTAGAAACGGAAAGAAAGATTTTTTCCCATG